>SJYC01026900.1:0-11525 GCA_006408675.1 Madoqua kirkii
AATATAGAATTATTATGTTGTATATCTAGTACTAATATAATGTTATATGCCTATCTTTTTTCTGTGAGCCAGAGATTTTATATCAAGCCAAGGTATTGTTCAACTGCTAAAATAACAATCTCATTAAATATACAATAACTCAGAGAAAATTGTATTCACAACCCCTTTCTGAAGAAACATCTTGAAACAAGCTTTACCCATTGACAATTTTAATGGGGACACTTCTGCAAAACAATTGATGGGGAACATACATTAAATTGTAACAATAAAACCATAACCAAGGTATGGACATAGATAGCAGTATACCATATATCTGATGCAGGTTCACACAAAGGAGAACTATAAAATCTAAGAGAAAAGAATGAGCTAATTCATTGGAAAATGAGTGAAAAAGTACAAGGAAATTATTTAAGGGGGCTAAACAATTATTCGAACACTAAGAAGAAAAGGGACTAAGAATAATATAAAAATAACAATATAAAGGAAAGTCATATATAAAAATTACATATCTTCTGAGCATCAAAAACATACAAAACATAATTGAAATATTTCTAAAAGTGCATTAAATATCACAGAAAATAGTATGACAGAGTTGAAACTCAACATTTTCTTTTTAAAGAAAATAATAGGTCTTGGTACTCACTACTCACTATAGGCAGAAAAGAGGGTTGAGTGCTGGAGCATTCTGGATGGGTGGAGTGCTGGAGTACTTTATATTCTACAGAACAGCAAAGAAAAGTTAGCTATTATTAGCGGTTTTTAAAGGATACCTTGAGGGCTTCCCAGGTGGTGCTAATGATAAAGAACCTACTTGCCAGTGCAGCAGAGCAAGAGATGCGGATTAGGTCCCTGGGTTGGGAAGATCCCCTGGAGGAGAGAATGGCAATCTGCTCCAGTATTCTTGCCTGGGACACTCCATGGACAGAGAAGCTGGCCAGGCTAGAGTCCATGTGGTCATAGAACTGGACAGGCTGAGGGACTGAGCACAGCACAGCACGTGGAGAGGTGAGGGTACTGCCCGGCCTGAGACAGTTAATTTCCAGCTATGGAATTTCCGTGTGATTGAGTCTTGGTGAGAAAAAGACTTTGGTTCTGTCGAAGCTCTTCCATGTTCCCCAAAACACACGCTCACCTGTCCCAACAGGGTGTAAAGATGGGTTTGGAGCAAACAAGTTCTGTTTTTTCCCACCTGCCGCAGGTCCTTGAGTGACCAGTCGGGAGCCTTGAACAACTCAGATGTCTTCCTCCCCCAGGTGCACGAAGGAGGTGCCCACAACTGCCTGAAAGGAATTTAGACTTCATCACAGGGATGTAAGCTGGAAGCAGAGCCCCAGATGGTGTCAGTACTCCAGATATGAATTCTTTATCCCACTCTGCATCTTCAGAGCCAGCCTAAATGTTGGGAAAACTATGTTAAAGGGACACCCTGTGACCCGGGGAGATAATAGGGTTAAATGCAGAAGCCCCAGGCAGGCAGGGTTTCCTCACCAAGAGTGCAGACATCAGGACTGGCCCAACTAGAAAAACTCCCACCCAGCCTCCCTGAATGGAGGAACCAGGCACCATGAACCCTCAAGGTGGCCTTGGTCACTGGAGGAAAATGGCACCTGCAGGCACCAGCACAAAGGCAGCCACTTGGCAAGGTTTTTCTGCAGGGCTTTGCTGGTGCCAGGCCGGTCTCAACCAGGCCCCCTGGCGGTCAGAGGTTTATATGCGGGATGGGTGGGTTCAAGAAAAGAACAAAGTTCCTCCCCACACAGGAGCCGAATCCATGATCAAAAGGACATCAAGTTGCCTTAATGTTGCTCCCTTGGAAAGCCCATTCTGGCTTGACCATGTTGGGGATTTTCTATTTCAAGATAGCATAGTATGATTTCCTCTGACAAAGAAGGATAGCAAAAATCCTAGTGTAAACTACAGAGTGTGTCATTCTGTTCGTAGTAATACTGTAGAGAGCATATTAGAGGCAGGCTTTCAAGATATCAATTCTTGAGTAAATGAATGAATGAATTCTTCACCGACTATCCTAACACAGCCTCTGCCTAACAAGTTTGTCCTTAATTCCTCCCTGCCCCTGCTCTGAGCCCGAGTGCCCTGGGCCTGCTGGCTGCCTCTGGCTCACCTGCTATATGCAGGTGTCTGTCTCAGCTTGCCTCTTTTGGAGGTCAGAACTTCAGACCTGGGGTGGAGGTCAGGTTCTAGAGCTTGCTCTTTCTGCACAGGGATTGGAAAGATTGAAAGATAGAAAGGTGAAAACCCCTAGATGTCTTTTTATAAAATGTTTATTTATATTTATTTGGTTTTATCAGGTCTTAGTTGCGACACGTAGGAATCTTCGATCTCTGTGGCAGCATGTGGGATCTTTAGTTGGAGCATATGAACTCTTAGTTTTGGCATGTAGGATCCAGGTCCCTGATCGAGGACTGAACCCGAGCTCCCTGTGTTGGGAACGCAGAGTCTTAGCCACTGGACCACCAGGGAAGTCCAACCCCCAGATTATTAACCAGTTTTTTTTTTTTTTCTGACAATCCTGAAAGAGATTGCTACAGTGACTCTGTGCTTCCTGAATGATCTCATTCCACGGGCTAGAGATGATTCCATGACCTCCAAGCAAAGGCAGACAGCAATCCAGAGCTGAGATTATTGAAGAGATTAATTTCTCCATACAGGGCAATTTTCCTCCTATTTTTTGCATAGGCAGCAGTTCAATAAATAATTAATGCTTGTTCATCTTTTAGCTATTTCTCCTGCTGTAAAAAAATTAATTGGCCTTCCATCATCTATTGCATTGTAACCTAGAGGTATTTGGCCCCCATCCGCCACCTGCTGAAACCTGCTTCTCCTGAGGCTCACTGGTGACATAGGCGTCCTGCCCAGCCCCCAGATTCAGGGCATGAATGGGAGTGCTTGAGCCTCTACCAACACTGCCTCTTTCTTCCAGAAGCTCGGCAAGTTTGCAGGTACTTTTTCTCACATCTCCTCACTAGGTGCTGAGACTCCCGTTTTGCAAAAGAGGTTGAGCAAGATTAGTGACTTGGGGGAGGGAGCAGCAACATCTCCCTCCAGCCCTCAGACTAGGGATGTCAAATATACTGGGATCTCTTTCTGACTTTGAAGACAGGCCCATCAGCTCTAGTGGTGGCAAGATGGGGAGAGTCAGAAGGGAAGGAAGACTCCCTGGATGGCCTTGTTCCCCAGCCTCAATCACCGTATTTTTCCTCTTTTAAATCATAAATCATGCCACCACATTGTTCTTTTACAAGCATTCTTGGCTTTTATCTTTATATTAATTTAGATTTGGCTTCTCAGGGATGTTGGGATGTTGATTGAAATTGCATTAGGTGTATAGATTAATTTGAAGAGAGAATTTATATTTTTAAAATATTGGAACATTCCTGTGGGGAACTAGGTTTGTCTTTCCAATTAATAAGATACTCTTTTATGGTCTTAAAAAAAAAATCCTAAATCCACACTGCCACCTCTTCTAGGAAGTTCTCCTAATTTAAAGCAGTCTGGCCACCCAACCCAATGCCTGACTTGCATTTTGCCCTCAGTGCCCTTTGGTGATTACCCTAATGACAAAGTCTGTCGATGGCTTGTTTGTCTTCTTTGTTTTCTTGTATTAAAATTTAAGCCTTGACAGGGCGGTAGTCCTGTTTGTTCTATGTCAGATACACCAAGCACTTATGTGGCTGCAAAGAGTTTTACAGAAGAGCTGGGATATCAGCTGGAATGGCCAAGGAAAAGTCAATGAAAGCAAACCATGAGTCAGCAGTTGGAATTGTCCCTCTGGGAAAAGCCGTGCAGCCAATGCATGGGTTCAAGGGACGAACACACTCAGGGGCTCACTCAGGGTCCCAGCCCTACTTCTGCTGCCTCTGAGTGAGGTCATTTCACCTCTCCCAGCCCCAGGACCTCATCTGAAACAATGCCTCTCTTGTAAGGCTGTTGTTGGAATTCAATGAGAGGATGAACACGGACAATGTTTGTAAGCTACGAAGCACTAGCTGCATATGAGAATTCATTGTTACCATCTGTGTGGTCCACTTACTCTGATACCAGACCTAGAACCATCTTCGGAGACACCACTCTGCGTCCACATTGGGAGCATCCTGAAATCCGTGTGCTGGTTCACCACCATGCCCTTAGGTTTCTTAAGGCAGTTTAGTGCTAGGATGCTATAATGTCTGAGCTAGAGAGGTCCCTTCGTGTCTATGAGCTCCTCATTTCACAGGCAGGAAAACTGAGGTCCAAAAGGCCTGATGCACTTGAGGTGAGCTTGCATGCTCCTCGGAGCAGCCCTGTCCAGGCCCTGTGGTCCCATCTTGAGGGTGCTGGGCAAGGGATTCCTTACAAAGAACAAATCTTTTGAGTACTCATCTTGGGCCAGGCTCTCTGCTAAGCCCTTTACATGAATTATCTATCTGATGCTCATACAACTCTGTGCTGTTAATATAATTATCCTCATTGTACTAGACAACATAACTAAAGCTCTAAAGATCATCAACTTAAAGTATTAAAGCGAGATTCTAAGTGATTACAGAGCCTTTGCTCCTAACTTACTATTCTCTGCTGCCTCTAGACACTATCCTGTTAGAGCTCTTCTCTCTGTCTAAATTCCTTCTCCATCAACCACTGCATCCCACTATGAGTTGGGCATTTCCCCAAATGGCAAGATGACCCCAGGCCAGAGTACAGAATCATTTCTTTTCAATGTGGTGAAAGTGGAGTGAACAATTCAAAAAATCTTGTATGGCCTTTGCAAGCCTGAAACAATCCTTCCACACTATTAGCAATATTCAACTCTGTCACCTAAAACATTTGCCCATCCCTAAGAAAGTCACCACAGCTTATGGCAATTGGAGTCAAGTTGGTTGCACCAAAGAGGATAAAACAAGTGGTCTTCGACAAGTGACACCCAAACTTGAATCCATGGCTCCTGGTTGGGTATCCACCACCAGTTGGAAACCACAGTAAGAACTTCAGAATATTCAGAAATGGGATGATGAGATGGCCTTTTGTGGCTTACAGAGTTCTCTCATCCTACTCCAAACAAAGAGGACTCTGCAATGAAGGCAAACAGAAGTGCTTGAACAAAGGAATGGGAGAATGGTAAGGAGTACCCAGAAAATGACAAAGAAGAAGTCCAAGTTGGCAGAAGAGCAGGGCAGTGCATGAGACCTTCCCGTACAGCTCTGAGAGAGCACAGTGAGGAATGAAGGGGCTGAGGGCCACAAGCGTGTCTGTGACCCCGGGAAATCCCCGGTATCACCAGAGCCGGGACTTCCCTCATGGTCCAGTGGCTAAGACTCTGTGCTCCTAATACCAGGTTTGATCCCTGGTCGGGAAACTAGATCTTACATACCACAACTGAAGATCCTGCATGCCACAACTAAAAAAAGAAAAAAAAAATCCTTCATACAAGGAAGATTGAAGATCCTGCTGAGGCAACTAAGACCTAGCACAGCCTAATTAATTAACTACTTTAAAAAAGGTATCACCAGGGCCAAAGACTTGTGGAATGTGTGATCTCTTAAGCCTGCATTTTGCCTCTAATTGGGGCTTTGCTGGAGACAATGCCTTAACCTAAAACAAGTCCAGGGAGGGAACCTGGGCTCTAGGGCAGGGTAGGGGAGGCACAGGTTATAAGGTAAGCCCGATAATGCCCCTCTAGTGCCAGCGTGTTCTATCTGCATTCAGGTCAAGAGCTCTGAGATCTAGCCATTGCTCTGCACTTGTTTGCTGTGTGCTCGTGGACAGACTTCTCACTTTCTGTGATCCTCGCCCTCCTTCTCTGTAAATTGGAGACAGAGTATCTGTCCTGCTGGCCTCACAGGTTTCTGCGCATGAGGCAATGAGCATGGGATTTTGTCAACTGTCCGGCACACACTGTTAGACATGGCCTTCCTCTGCTTCCTGCCTCTTGCCCTCTGCAGGCCAACCACCTCTCCTCTCCCTGGCAGGGGTCCCCAGCACCACCCCTCCCCCCAACCAGGATCTAATGCCTAATGATCTGAGGTGGAGCTGATGTAATAATAATGGAAATAAAGTGCACAATAAACGTAATGGGCTTGAATCATCCTGAACCCATTCCCCCTCCCCGTTTCATGGAAAAATTGTCTTCCACGAAACTGGTCCTTGGTGCCAAGAAGGCTGGGGACCGCTGCACTGTGAGAGGCTTTCTGAGTCAGAGATGTCCACTGCGATGTCTGGTCACGGCCCCCTCTACCTGAGTCTACTGCGAGGAGGCATCTGTGACCCTCACTGGGGGCCTCCAGCCCAGAACACTTGAATCTCACACCACTTAGGACACCATATCTCCCGCGGGAAACATCACTGTCACATCTTAAGTATTTTCCTCTTGGCCCAAACCACAGAGCCAACCAAACTATAGTGGGAATAAAGTCCTTCTTGGTGAATTTGGGTTTTGCCAATCCCTTGTTAGTGTTTGGTGCCACAGCTACCGTGTGCTATTGTTTATCCAGCCTACTAAGGTTCTATTTTCTGTAAGACATTTTTTCTTGTATTCCATCCAGAATGGGCTTGCACAGAGTCCAGGACTGCTAAGCCCACGGGGGCAAGCCAAGGACCTCCTAGTGTTTGCTCGAGGAAAGCCCACATTACGGGAGAACCTTGAGATACCTCCGTGCTGAAAGAGAACCAAGTTTTCTCTCTTTCTCCCAAAGAGGAGATCATGGATTGTGAAATGCCTTAATGGAAAAAACAGCCACAGGGCACAGCTTAATGGGATTGTATCCAAAATCATTATGTCATGAAAAGTTTCTTTCCCCAAGTACACACAGGCTGTTTTTCAGCACTTATCCCAAATCACTTTTTATGGGGAGATGGGGCTGAGGAGGCGGGTTTGGGAGTGTCTTATGCACAATCTCCCCATTCATCCTTTCTGGCTCTGGATCCTCTCCCAATAATACAGGGCTGTTCCCCAGCCCTGGGACACTGCTCTCCCCTTGTCTGTCCCTCTGCCATCACCCCTTTTTACTCATTTAAAGGGACTTTGCACGTAAGATTTACTATGCTCACATTTGTTTTTACCCTATTTCACAAGTCCTGCATAGAGCAAGCCCTCTGAAGTTGGGAATGAAAACTCTCCTCTCTCTCTATAGTATCAGCCAGAGCCTGGACGCCCCAGGAGGGGGTAAGTGAGCAGGAGGGGATGGTTCGAAGTTGTGGAATGAACACTGGACTGTGAGTTCCGGGTCCTGGTCATGAAATAACAACTCACGTCCAGGATCTGGATGTAGCACCAAAATGACCTCCCAAACTCCACCCAGTTAGACAGTTCCTGGTGCATCTTGCCCACGGTTGGGCTGAAAAGAGTACAAACATTCATGATGAAACTGATAACGTTTTCTGGACCCAGAATTTCATGACTGTTCCTAGAGGAGAGGTGAGGAATGTGGCTCAAGGGGAGCGTGAAGGAGGGGTGAGTGTCATGGGCAGAGGGGCCAGCACAGAGGACAGCAGATATCATTCTCCACAGATGATTTGGGAGGTAAGGTCCCAGGATTGCCCACCTAGTTTTGAGACCAGTTCAAATGGCCTGCAGTTAACCAATAAGAAAATCAAGGGACTTCTCTGGTGGTCCCTTAGTTAAGACATTGCACTCCCAATGCAGGGGGCATAGGTTTGACCCCTGGCTGGGGAATGATGACCCTGCATGGTGCAGCCAAAAAAAAAATGAGGGTTACAGAGTAGGGCGTGGAGAATGGGGTCACTGCCTACTTACCTGTGACAAGGAGGATCTCTAGCAGAAAGGGTTCTGAGGGCAGAGAGGGGATAGCCCAGGTGGAGGGTGCAATGGTGAGCAAGTGCAGAGGCGAGAGAATTATTTGTCCCCTGCCTTACCCACATGAAGATCACTGGGTTTCACACATTTAAGTTTCTGGTGACTGATGCTAGGCTAATTTTTATAACATAATATGGAGGAATATATCAATACAAAACAGATATAGCCAGATTTTGTACAGCTTTGAGAAGCAAGCATTTGATATGAATATTTACCTGTGAAGACTATAGCTTTAATAACCTTCCAGCCCATGGCCAAGTCCTGGGGACAGTGTGTATGGTAATGGGAAATCCCCAGAATTAACTCAATCCAGCCTCTGCACAAGGTATTAATACTAATACTGTGTTGATATGATATAGATATCATGAAGAAATTTCCTGGTTTCAACACTCTAGTGAGAGTAGGGAAAGTCCCAGGCACAGAGCAAAGTTCAATTGCTTCACTTCCCACTTGCGTACCATCTTTGAAATAGTCTTCAACATCTATGCCCTGGGAGCTCAAGCTTGCTCCCAGGGACCCTCGGAGAACCTTTCATACAGAAGAGGAGGATTCGGCCTCCTCAAGGGCGTCGGAGACTCTGCAATACTAGAACCAGGAGGCAACTGAGTCAAACAACGATCAGTTCAGTCCCAAGAATAGCGCTGACCTTTTAGTATGTATTTTCTACAAACAAGAACATGTTCTTATGTAATAACAATGCAATTAAGAATCAGGCAGTTAACTCATTCACATTCCTATCATGAAATCCCACACCCACTCCAGTGTTACTAATTGTCCTAATTACGTCCAAGATCACACACCGCTTTAGCTGTCTCCTTAGTCCTCTCTAATCTGGAACATTTCCTTGACTTTCACGGCCAGGACATCTTAAAAGATTCCATGACAGGTATTTGCAGAATATCCCTCCATTTGGATTTATCTAAAGTTTCCTCCATTCTATTCAGGGGATGGTCTAGGGCAAGAATGCCACAGAAATGATGCTATTTCCCCTCGTGTCCCATTAGATGCTGTGGGATCACAATTTGCCTTATCACAGCTGAAGTTAACTTGGTCCCCTCCATTACAGTACTCCATTACAAGTCTGCTGGTTTTCACCACTATAAACTTGCTCCTTTTCTTTAAAAAATAAATTATTTATATTTATGTATCTATTTGGGCTTCCCTGATAGCTCAGTAAGTAAAGAATCCACCGGCAATGCGGGAGACCTGGGTTCGATCCCTGGGTTGGGATGATCCCCTGGAGAAGGGAAAGGCTACCCACTCCAGTATTCTAGCCTGGAGAATTCCATGGACTGTATAGTCTGTGGGGTCGCAAAGAGTTGGACACGACTGAGTGACTTTCACATTCATGTATCTGTTTGGCTGTGCCAGGTCTTATTTGTTGTGGCGTATGACCTCTTAGTTACGGCATGTGGGATCTGACCAGGGATGGAACCCAGGTCATGGGATCTCTTGCAGGCTGGCTTCAATACAAAATATTCCAGGGTCTTAGCAGTCTTTTCCTGCTACCATTCATGGAATTAGTCATTTCTTCAAGGAGCTCTGGCTCCATATAGTGGAGAATGGCACTTAGAAACTAAGATCTGAGTACTGAGTCTGCTTATTGCTATTGTTGTGTTATTGCTCCCAGGATCTCTCAATGAAGAGGATGCACAGACACATACACTCTTCACCCATTATGACAGAAAGCAGATCAGTGGTTGTACAGGATGGTGAACGGGGGTTGGAGACAGGAATTATAAAAGAGTACAAGGAAACTATGGGGGTGATGGGTATATTCACATGTCAAACTTATCAAAATGTACATTTTCAATATGTACAGTTATGCTGGGCTGTGCTAAGTCGCTTCAGTTATGTTCAACACTTTGCGATCTCATAGACCATAGTCCACCAGGCTCCTCTGTCCATGGGATTCTCCAGACAAGAATACTGGAGTGGATTGCCATTTCCTACTCTAGGGGATCTTCCCGACCGAGGGATCGAACCCAGCTCTCTTAAGTCTCCTGCATTGGCAGATGGGTTCTTTCCCACTAGCATCACCTAGGAAGCCCATGTGTAAATTATACTTCAATAAAGCTGTGAGAATTTTTAATGTTCCTGGATTCACCAGGGGAAGAAAGCAATACACTATGGATGTCTAACACCTTGTCTTCTAAGGAACTGCTTAAAGAGAAATAACGCATATGATTTTTAAATCAGGAAATTCATCTTAGGTTCAGCATGTGTAAAATTAGAAGGACGATATAAAATTCTTCAAATATTTTTCTTAAATTAATATAAAATGTGGGACCTATTTTCTGGGATTTTTTAAATGATGTTTAACAAATGGGAATGTATTTGGAATCCAAGTTTTAATCTTAAGTAAATTTTCTAAAACAATGATAATGAGTAAAATCAATGTTTATGCAAATTCATTTGCATGCAGGAAAAACATTTAGTAATTTCTTTTGTAAACCATGTGACCAAAAAATATATACTTCAAGTATACCTTTAAAAAAATATCTTGTGCATCCTTCGACCCAATAATTCCATATCTAGTACTTTTCCTGGAAATAAAGTCACAGGCACACTCAAGATTATTATGGATAAGAATGTTCATTACAATGTTATTATAATATGAAGAATTGCAATCAATCTAAATGTTTTGATAAATTATGGCTTATTAGTGCAATTCAACTTGAAATAGACATTAGACTATTGTAGAATATTTGGTGTCAGCGAGGAATGTTCACTGTATATTTTAAGTGAGAAAAACAGTATAGATAAAAACTCAGCAGTGGCCACAGGACTGGAAAAGGTCAGTTTTCATTCCAGTCCCAAAGAAAGGCAACACCAAAAAATGCTCAAACTACCACACAATTGCGCTCATCTCACACACTAGCAAAGTAATGCTCAAAATTCTCCAAGCCAGGCTTCAGCAGTACATGAACCTTGAACTTCCAGATGTTCCAGCTGGTTTTAGAAAAGGCAGAAGAACCAGGGATCAACTTGCCAACATCCCTTGGATCATCGAAAAAGCAAGAGAGTTCCAGAAAAACATCTCTTTCTGCTTTATTGACTATGTCAAAGCCTTTGACTATATGGATCACAACAAACTGTGGAAAATTCTGAAAGAGATGGGAATATCAGACCATCAGATGGCCTGGTATCAGATGAGCAAACTATTGGAGCTTCAGCTTCAGCATCAGTCCTTCCAGTGAATATTCAGGCTTGATTTCCTTTAGGATTGACTGGTTTGAACTATTGACCATCCAAGGGACTCTCAAAGAGTCTTCTCCAAGACCACAGTTTAAAAGCATCAATTCCTCACACAGTTTTCTTTATGGTCCAACTCTCACATCCATACATGACTACTGGAAAAACCATAGCTTTGACTAGATGGACCTTTGTTGGCAAAGTAATGTCTCTACTTTTTAATATGCTGTCTAGATTGGTCATGACTTCCATGGTGGCTCAGACAGTAAAAGCATCTGCCTACAATATTCGAGACCCGGGTTCTATCCCTGGGTTGGGAAGATCCCCTGGAGAAGGAAATGGCAACCCACTCCAGTGTTCTTGCCTGAAAAATCCCATGGACGGAGGAGCCTGGCAGGCTACAGTCCATGGGGTCGCAAAAAGCAGGATACAACTGAGCAACTTTGCTTCACTACGTTGGTCATAACATTTCTTCCAAGGAACACTTGTCTTTTAATTTCATGGTTGCAGTCACCATCTGCAG
>SJYC01026901.1:0-24367 GCA_006408675.1 Madoqua kirkii
GCTCCAAAATCACTGCAGATGGTGACTGCAGCCATAAAACTGAAAGATGCTTACTCCTTGGAAGAAAAGCTATGACCAACCTAGATAGCATATTCAAAAGCAGAGACATTACTTTGCTGACTAAGGTCCGTCTAGTCAAGGCTACAGTTTTTCCAGTAGTCGTGTATGGATGTGAGAGTTGGACTGTGAAGAAGGCTGAGTGCTGAAGAATTGATGCTTTTGAAGTGTGGTGTTGGAAAAAAACTCTTGAGAGCCCCTTGGACTGCAAGGAGAGCCAACCAGTTCATTCTGAAGGAGATCAGTCCTGGGATTTCTTTGGAAGGAATGATGCTACAGCTGAAGTTCCAGTACTTTGGCCACCTCATGTGAAGAGTTGACTCATTGGAAAAGACTCTGATGCTGGGAGGGATTGGGGGCAGGAGGAAAAGGGGACGACAGAGAATGAGATGGCTGGATGGCATCACTGACTCCATGGATGTGAATCTGAGTGAATTCCAGGAGATGGTGATGTACAGGGAGGTCTGGTGTGCTGCAGTTCATGGGGTTGCAAAGAGTCGGACACGACTGAACAACTGAACTGAACTGAACACTCCCATTTTCTTAGCAAATTTATTAAGTTTATTGTCAAAAAGAAATCATTAAATAGTAGCCTTTAAGAAGGTAAGTCAAATTAACATGGGTGGGAGGTTGCTCTGTGCATGACATCAGCTGAGACTTCTTCAAGAAAAGAAAAAAGAGGTATAAAAAAAAAAACTCTCTCTGCAAAACAGAAGAGTGATCCTTTTACTACTCTTCCTTAGTTTGGAGACTTTAGTGTAATGACTGTTTCCTAAACTGATTTAGGTGAAAGCGTAAGTAATAGAAAATATTCAGAAACTGTACTAGTAAGACTACAAGAATCTATGTCAAAGTCCCTGCACTGCTTCTCTTAGAATCTCTAAATACTTTAGGATGAACGTACTGTATCATTCATAGCATAATTTAGTGCTGATTGCTTTTTTAGGGCACCTTTAACATGAGGATGAAAACTGTGTAAAAGACAGAGGCCATTTTGTCTGTGTCCATGGAGTAACTGGAGCTGGGTCTGAAATACATGAACAGGAGCATGCCATGAAATATAGCCACAGTGGTTAAGTGGGAGGCACACATAGAGAAAGCTTTGTGTCTCCCCTCTGTTAAGTTCATCCTAAGGATGGTTGTTGTGATGTAACTGTAGGAAAGGAAGACAGTGATAATGCTGGTCCCCACAACACAGCCAATAAAAGTGAACATCACAATCTCACTGATGGATGTATCTGAGTAGGAGAGGGCTAGTAAGGGTGGGATGTCACAGAAAAAGTGATTGATGTTTTTGGAACTGCAGAATGACAACTGAAATGTACAACAGGTGTGGACTGCTGAATCAACCAAGCCTACGATGTAGACAATAACCACAAGCTGGGTACAGATTCCCCTGAACATGGCAGTTGTATAAAGAAGTGGATTGCAAATGGCCACATAATGGTCATAAGACACGACAGCCAACATAAGACATTCTGCATCTGCAAAGGCTCCCAAAAAGTACATCTGGATGGCACATACATCATATGGAATCCTTTTTTGCTCAGATAAGAAATCAGCCAGCCTCTTGGAAGAGATAGTAGAAGAACAGCAGATGTCACAGAAGGACAGATTGCTCAGGAAGTAATATGTGGGTGTGTGCAGTCTGGGGTCCCTCTTGATCAGCGGGACCATCCCAACACTGGCAATCACAGTTATGCTGTAAACCAGCAGGAAGAGTATGAAGAGCCCCTGCTGCACATCTTGTCTACCGGAAAGTCCTAAGAAGATGAAGTCAGCAAACACAGTGCAGTTTTCAGCAGTCATCCCTTACACGTGAAAATTCCTAGTTATGAAAAAGGAAATAGAAATGTTTTGTTTTAATGATGTACGGATGTTGTCATATCCTGTAATAGAGAAATATAGTTAATGAGTGATATAGATAATGAATATATTTCTTTGCAATTTCTTCATCTTCCATGAGTGTGGAGCAGGAAGAGCTATGGCAAGTTTCTGAGCATAACAAGAACTCTTTTTTCCCCATTAAACTCTCAGGTCTGTTCAACTTTAGTATATGAGAGGTAGACAGTTTGTGAAGACAAACTGGAGCAGAAAGGTGATAGCTTTTGAGTAAGAGGGTGGAACGGTGCCTATGTTTGCAATGTTAGAGTGGAGAGGCAGTTAGATTCCAGGGCTGATATTCTCACCTCTGAGAGCTGCTGCTACATAGGGGAGATGATGAAGAACATCTGGGACCCAGTTGTAGAGATGATGATAGCACAGATGACAGAGAGGCAAGAAAGGCAGTGTGGTTTACTGTGTGGATCCTTCTGACCAAGTCTACTCTTCTCAACCTGATATATTTAACACAAGATCAGTTATGGAAGACGCATGATACAAATACTCATGCCGGGGTCCAGCCCCAGTGGATCCAGGGAATTCAAAGTGGGGACAGAGTCGGAGTCTGGAAAACGACTATTTAATTATAAATATAAAGAGAGATTAAGAAAAAATAGCATAGTAGGAAAATTAGTGGAGAAAAGATTCTGAATAACTTGGTTTACGCAGAAAACTAATAAAGTGCCAAGACAAGGAACTTGCACCATCTACGTTAGACCACCAGCGCCCACTTGAATAGGAGAGGGTGCCCTGCCTTGGGCTCCCTCTTGCGTGAGTCTTAGAAGCCAGGGCAAGTAAGTAGACTCAGAGAGCCTCCACACCCCAGATGGGAATTGAGCCTGAAAAGGAGCAGGAGGAAGAGGGAGAAAGAGAGAGAGAGATAGTTTCGACACTGGGGGAGCCAGATTTCCAAGAAACCAGTTCAAGAAGCTGGTCTGAGAAACTGGTCCATCCTTTATTGTCCGAAAAGGCTTTTTATACTTTTGATTGTACATAGAGATCAACGGATAATACAAAACTATGCAGCATCAACAGCCCTGACTCTTATCGAGACCAGGCTTTCTCTCTGTATACCTAGCTGTATACACAAGTCTTAGGTGATTTACATCATCTTCTGGCCAGAAGGCCAATTAACATTTTACGGCCCTTTTCTGATAAGGGTCTGTCAACCAGAAAACTTAGAAGTGTTGTTCTTTCCAAAGCCTGGTACCACTCTCAGAAAGCGCTAAATCAAGTTACATTCTTACATAGCAAGGACACAACAATTTATAACAATGAAAGAGGAGTACAGTGATTTATAACAGAGAAAATTCATTAACTCAAAAGTCTAGTGTTGCTAACATCAAAACCACTATATTCTTATTTCTGCATCCTGATTACATTGATTAATATCCTCCCAGGTGCCTAAAAGATAAAGGATATGGAGGCCTGGCAGCAGTCATTGACTCAACAGTGAATTCTTAACTTTTTAGAAAAAGCTCTATATCTTTAAGATGCTTTAAGCTGCATGCCTCTCACAGTTGGGGGACTGTAAACAATCAGAAGTTGTAAAAGTCTCCAAGTGTCAGGCAAGTTAGAGGGCCATCAGAGAGTTTTAAGCTGAGACATTCCTTTCATATGCAGGAGACCAGTTGGAGCTCTAAGTTAAGTTTTTCCAGAGAAAGGTGGTCGGGGATAGCCCCCTGTAATGTCAGAAGAGTATAGTATAGCAGACAGTAAACAGACAGATTTTGGTTTCGGGGTAGATGCTCAGACAGAGGACCCCTTGAGACCTGACTCACCTTGCCTGTCAGGTCTCTCCGCATGACCTTGTCATTGGTGGGATCTCCTGTGCTGGCTCCCAGCATACTCGTATGTTCCCAGTCCCAGAATAGCAGAGACAATCATGCATGAACTGTGTCCCCATCCCAGTCTCTAAAAATTTTAATATGAACTTGCACCATCTACGTTAGACCACCAGCGCCCACTTGAATAGGAGAGGGTGCCCTGCCTTGGGCTCCCTCTTGCGTGAGTCTTAGAAGCCAGGGCAAGTAAGTAGACTCAGAGAGCCTCCACACCCCAGATGGGAATTGAGCCTGAAAAGGAGCAGGAGGAAGAGGGAGAAAGAGAGAGAGAGATAGTTTCGACACTGGGGGAGCCAGATTTCCAAGAAACCAGTTCAAGAAGCTGGTCTGAGAAACTGGTCCATCCTTTATTGTCCGAAAAGGCTTTTTATACTTTTGATTGTACATAGAGATCAACGGATAATACAAAACTATGCAGCATCAACAGCCCTGACTCTTATCGAGACCAGGCTTTCTCTCTGTATACCTAGCTGTATACACAAGTCTTAGGTGATTTACATCATCTTCTGGCCAGAAGGCCAATTAACATTTTACGGCCCTTTTCTGATAAGGGTCTGTCAACCAGAAAACTTAGAAGTGTTGTTCTTTCCAAAGCCTGGTACCACTCTCAGAAAGCGCTAAATCAAGTTACATTCTTACATAGCAAGGACACAACAATTTATAACAATGAAAGAGGAGTACAGTGATTTATAACAGAGAAAATTCATTAACTCAAAAGTCTAGTGTTGCTAACATCAAAACCACTATATTCTTATTTCTGCATCCTGATTACATTGATTAATATCCTCCCAGGTGCCTAAAAGATAAAGGATATGGAGGCCTGGCAGCAGTCATTGACTCAACAGTGAATTCTTAGCTTTTTAGAAAAAGCTCTATATCTTTAAGATGCTTTAAGCTGCATGCCTCTCACAGTTGGGGGACTGTAAACAATCAGAAGTTGTAAAAGTCTCCAAGTGTCAGGCAAGTTAGAGGGCCATCAGAGAGTTTTAAGCTGAGACATTCCTTTCATATGCAGGAGACCAGTTGGAGCTCTAAGTTAAGTTTTTCCAGAGAAAGGTGGTCGGGGATAGCCCCCTGTAATGTCAGAAGAGTATAGTATAGCAGACAGTAAACAGACAGATTTTGGTTTCGGGGTAGATGCTCAGACAGAGGACCCCTTGAGACCTGACTCACCTTGCCTGTCAGGTCTCTCCGCATGACCTTGTCATTGGTGGGATCTCCTGTGCTGGCTCCCAGCATACTCGTATGTTCCCAGTCCCAGAATAGCAGAGACAATCATGCATGAACTGTGTCCCCATCCCAGTCTCTAAAAATTTTAATAGTTTCATTCTTTAATTTGATCCATATTGCTCTTGAATATCTCTGAGGCCAGTCATCCTTGATTTGGGAGTCACTTGTCTTAGGGGGGCCAATTGAATTTTATGTCCCCTTGTTATACTTTATCCTCACCAACTGTGTGATACACAATGTCATACCCATCCTCTTACATTCTGTGAGAATGTAAGAAAAATGGAGTTGAACGTAGGGCTTCTCTGGTGGCTCAGTGATATAGAATCTGCCTGCCAGAGCAGGAGATGCAGAAGACGTGAGTTTGCTCCCTGGGTCAGGCAGATCCTCTGAAGGAGGAAATGGCAACTTGCTCCAGTATTCTTGCCTGGGAAATCCCATGGACAGAGGGGCCTGGAAGGCTACAGTCCATGGGATCACAAAAGAGCTAGACTACATATATTTATCTGTGTATATCTGAAGAATTGATACTTTCAAATTGTGGTGCTGGAGAAGGCTCTTGAAAGTCCTTTGGACTGCAATGAGGTTAAACCAGTTAATCCTAAAGGAAATCAACCCTCAATATTTGCTGGAAGGGCTGAAGCTGAAGCTCCAATATTTTGGCCACCTGATACAAAGAGCCAACTCACTGGGGAAAAAACTGTCTCATTGGAAAAGACCCTGATGCTGGGGGAAATTTAGGAAAAAAGAGAAAGGTGAAGCAGAGGGTGAGATGTTTAGATAGCATCACCAACACAATTTGGTGCAAATGAATTTGAGCAAACATAGAGAGAGAATGAGGACTAGGAAGCCTGGTGTGCTACAGTCCATGGGGTTGCAGAGCCAGACATGACTTAGCAACTGAGCAACAATACAAATATATTGATTTGAAATAAAGATTGGAAAAAGTAAGTAAAGTGAAATTTTGTGTATATTTCATATCTTCCTTTGTTTATATAGCATGCTTTCTTTCAAAAAAGGATTAAAAACCTAAGGAAATCTCAAATGTATATCAGAGAAACACAAAAGATATCAGTACCTATCCCAGAATTCCTGACTTGTTTGTTGCATGCAGTTCTATCTGTCACAGGATTCAGCATTGACTCCTGCCTGACCTAGATTATATAACCATCTCTATGTTTGGTCCCTTGGTGGTGAACTCTTGGTCTCTCAGGAATAATTAACAGACATCATGATGTAATTTATCATCTGGCATTTCATACAAGTAAGTTGATTGTGAATGGAATACAGATACAGTTAAATGATACCAATCACCAAGCATTCTTTATATCCAGTTCACAAATCCCTATACAGGCACTTTATTTTCATGTGATAAATTGCAAAACAAATGCACAACCATTCATCCTTAGATAATTTCACAGACACACAGGCATCCCATTAAACACATCCCCAAAGTAAAGATTTTGTAAAAACAGCAAATATCTGAACATATATATACTACCTACGCATAACTATATTTTGTTTTCTACACCACTCCACTTGGCTTTTGATTGTTAAATAAAAATGATGTTGCAATGAATTATGTAATGAATTATATATATATATATATAAAACACCACTTAATGTATATTCAATTATTAATGTCATAAAACTTGTGAAGTGAGAAAATTAGATATAATTTATCATCTTTTTGCATTTTCATATTGTGTGGATCACAGCAAACTGGAAAATTCTCAAAGAGACGGGAATACCAGACCACAATCCCAGACCACATTACCTGCCTCCAAGGAAACCTGTATGCATCTCAAGAAGCAATAGCTAGAATCAAACACAGAACAACAGGCTAGTTCAAAATTGGGAAGGGAGTTAACTTAAGGCTATATATTATCACTCTGCTTATTAAACTTATATACAGAGTACATCATGTGAAATGCTCACTGGATGAAATACAAGCTGGAATCAAGATTGCTGGGAGAAATATAAGCAACCTCAGATATGCAGATGACACCACTCTTATGGCAGAAAGTGCAGAGGAACTAAGGGGCCTTTTGATGAAGGTGAAAGAGCAAAGGGAAAAGCTGATTTACAACTCAACATTCAAAACACTAAGATCATGGCATATAGTCTGATAATTTCATGGCAAATACATGGGGAAACAATGGAAACAGTTACAGACTTTATTTTCTTTGGCTCCAAAATCACTGCAGCCATGAAATTAAAAGATGCTTCCTCCTTGGGAGAAAAGACATGACCAATCTAGGCAGAATTTTTTTCATCTTTTTTTTTTAATTTAAATTTATTTATTTTAATTGGAGAGTAATTACTTTACAATATTGTATTGGTTTTGCCATACATCAGCATGAATCCATCATGGGTATATACATGTTCCCCATCCTGAACACCCTTACCATCTCCCTCCTGTACCACTCCTCTGGGTCATCCCAGTGCACCAGCCCCAAGCATCCTGTATCCTGCATCAAACCTGGACTGGTGATTCGTTTCTTATATGATAGTATACATGTTTCAATGCCATTCTCCCAAATCATCCCACCCTCTCCCTCTCCCACAGAGTCCAAAAGTCTGTTCTATACATCTGTGTCTCTTTTGCTGTCTCGCATACAGGGTTATCGTCACCATCTTTCTAAATTCCATATATATGCGTTAGTATACTGTATTGGTATTTTTCTTTCTGGCTTACTTCACTTTGTACAATAAGCTCCAGTTTCATCCACCTCATTAGAACTGATTCAAATGAATTCTTTCTAATGGCTGAGTAATACTCCATTGTGTATACGTATCACAGCTTTCTTATCCATTCATCTGCTGATGGACATCTAGGTTGTTTCCATGTCCTGGCAATTATAAACAGTGCTGCAATGAACATTGGGGTACATGTGTCTCTTTCAATTCTGGTTTCCTTAGTGTATACACAGTGAGATTGCTGGGTCATAAGGCAGTTCTATTTCCAGTGTTTTAAGGAATCTCTACACTGTTCTCCATAGTGGCTGTGCTAGTTTGCATTCCCACCAACAGTGTAAGAGGGTTCCCTTTTCTCCACATCCTCTCCAGCATCTATTGCTTGTAGACTTTTGGATCACAGCTATTCTGGCAGAATATTAAAAAGCAGAGACATCAGTTTGCTAACAAAAGTCAGTATAGACAAAGCTATCATTTTTCCAATAGTTACGTATAGATGTGAGAGTTGTACCTTAAAGAAAGCTGAGCATCAAAGAATTGATGCTTTTGAACTGTGGTGTTGGAGAAGACTCTTGAGAGTCTTTTGGACAGCAAGGAAATCAACCAGTCCATCCTAAAAGAAATAAGTCCTAAATATTCATTGGAAGGACTAATGCTGAGGCTGAAGCTCCAATATTTTGGCCACCTGATGGGAAGAGATGATCCTGATGCTGGGAAAGATTGAAGGCAATAGGAGAAGGGGATGACAGAGGATGAGATGGTTGGATGGCATCATCAATTCAATGGACATGAGTTTGAGCAAACCCCAGAAAATGGTGAAGGACAGGGAAGCCTGGCATGCTGCAGTCAATGGGGTTGCAAAGAGTTGGACATGACTTAGCAACTGCACAACAACAACAGAGCTTATCAAAGTCAGATATTTCTTAAAATAAATTCTATGTGGGAACTTCCCTGGAGGTCCAGTGGTTAAGACTCTGCACTTCCACCACAGAAGGTGAGGGTTCCAATTGGTGCCCTTGGTGTGGGTTAAGATCCCACATACCACATGGAAGGCCAATAAATAAATAAATAGAATTAAAATCATAAAAATAAATAAATAAATTATATAAATGATGTTTAGGACCAAAAAGTATTAAAATGTTTTAAAACTTGCAATTTTTGCTTTTTCACCTGTACTCACTTTATATTATCTAATTTTCACTGCATGTTAAAGATTTGACATATTATCACATATATCCTGACCTAATAGCCTCATAATATGAAACAGAAATTGAAGCCCGGAGGGAATAATATTCTGCAACTCTATAGACATTGTTTCTTTACTTCCATAGAAACACCTCAAAAATAGATTCCTGAATACAGCACAATGAAACAAATTTGTCTTAAAATATAACTCTAAGCAGTCTCTCAGATGTCATGGCTTGTTTATGTTAAAGTGACACTTGAAAACTCACAAAGCAACGACATATGGCTCTTAGATTTCTGGGAGAACTGATGGATCATACAAGTCCCACTTCTAAACCAAGGAGGGATCCAGCAGTGACCAAGAGCAGAGGGGCAACTAGGAAGCACTGGCACACTGGGAGGTTGTCTGTTTTAGTTATATTACATGGAATAGAAAATAATCAATGTCGGAGTGAAGAGAAAGTGATGTGGGGGACCACTTCACTGCAGTTTCAGGAAGAAATAGGTAGTAAAGAAAGTGGTGTCCCTTGACATTGTACAACCTGAAAGTTTTGAGGAAGTGATCTCTGCATTATCCATCTATGTAGTATTTTATCACTTGACCAAGAGCAGAGGGGCAACTAGGAAGCACTGGCACACTGGGAGGTTGTCTGTTTTAGTTATATTACATGGAATAGAAAATAATCAATGTCGGAGTGAAGAGAAAGTGATGTGGGGGACCACTTCACTGCAGTTTCAGGAAGAAATAGGTAGTAAAGAAAGTGGTGTCCCTTGACATTGTACAACCTGAAAGTTTTGAGGAAGTGATCTCTGCATTATCCATCTATTGTAGTATTTTATCACATGTGTGAGTCATTGCTGTATACTTCTGAACACAGGTTGCTACTTGTTCTTTAGACACTTATAGGTGATAAATATTCTTCCCAAATGTACTATAATCATGTACATTACCTTTACAACTTCAGTCTTAATGCAGTTAATTTAATTGTCACAGATGTGTAAATGCAAAATGTGAGCAAACAAGAAAAGATGTGCAAGGCATGTACCAGTTTATGCATTCCAGTAATTCAGTAAGTTTCATATTTCTTCCGAGCTCTAACTTGGAATAAATACAAAACAAATGATTTTCAGTTATTTTTGTTTATGTCTCCATATTGTTTACTGTTATCTGAGAGACTACTTGCAGTTATATTTTAAGACAAATTTGTTTCACTGTACTGTATTTAGGAATCTATTTTTGAGGTATTTCTGTGGAAGTAAAGAAACAATGTCTACAGAATTGCAGAATATTATTCCCTCTGGGCTTCAATTTCAGTTTCATATTATGAGGCTATTAAGTAAGTTTCATATTTCTTCTGAGCTCTAACTTGGAATATATACAAAACAAATGATTTTCAGTTATTTTTGTTTATGTCTTCATATTGTTTACTGTTATAGTATTTCCCCTTGCTGTCTATAAAGCTAGAATATTCTTCAGATAAAATTCAATTAAATTAATAATTTTCATAAAAGAGATTTCTGTTACAGTTAATAATGCTTTTCCTTAGTGTATTCTCTTCTTTATGTGATGACCTCAATATGAAAATGCCAAATGTACTTCTGTGGCAGATATTGACAAGAAAAATCTCAAAAACCCTATGTAATGGCTAAAAGTATTTCAGCATGTATGTATAAAATGATGATATATTTGTGGTCAACAATAATTTATTTCTATTCTCTATTTCTCTGGTGTGTACTTGGAGGGAGAGAAGTTAATCATCGTCACCATAACCTGATTTCTTTCCAGACATATTTTTCTCAGATGGTTCTCTTTCTCTAAGAATACCATGTTTCCTCAGGCTACACTGTTCACACAGAACCCCATCTTATCTTCACAAACCTGACTGCCCATCCAGGCCATGAGGACTGGCTCTCCCTAAATCTGTAACATGGATAGCAGTACACTACTGACAACTGAACAACATAAATTGCTTCCCCAAAGGTTTGGGCATTTATAGAGAATACCTTTTAGAATCATGAGGATATGGAGGAAGAGACTGAAGATTGAATTTAAAATGCAAGACATACATATGGATGGCTAACAAACACATGAAAAGATGTTCAATATCACTCATTATAAGAGAAATGCAAATCAAGAGCACAATGAGGTACCATTTCACACCAGTAAGAATGGCTATGATCCAAAAGTCTACAAACTCAACATCACTCATTATCAGAGAAATGCAAATCAAGACCACAATGAGGTACCATTTCACACCAATCAGAATGGCTGCAATCCAAAAGTCTACAAGCAATAAATGCTGGAGAGGATGTGGAGAAAAGGGAACCCTCTTACACTGTTGGTGGGAATGCAAACTAGTACAGCCACTATGGAAAACAGTGTGGAGATTCCTTAAAAATTGCAAATAGAACTGCCTTATGACCCAGCAATCCCACTGCTGGGCATACACACTGAGGAAACCAGAATTGAAAGAGACACATGTATCCCACTGTTCATTGCAGCATTGTTTATAATAGCCAGGATATGGAAACAACCTAGATGTCCATCATTCAGATGAATGGATAAGAAAGCAGTGGTACATATACACAATGGAATATTACTCAGCCCTTAAAAAGAATAAATTTGAATCAGTTCTAATGAGATGGATGAAACTGGAGCTGATTATACAGAGTGAAGTAAGCCAGAAAGAAAAACACCAATACAGTATACTGACACATATATATGGAATTTAGAAAGATAGTAATGATGACCCTGCGTGTGAGTCAACAAAAGAGACACAGAAGTATAGAATGGACTTTTGGCCTCTGAGGGAGAGGGAGAGGATAGGATGATTTGGGAGAATGGTATTGAAACATGTATACTATTATATAAGAAACGAAGCACCAGTCTATGTTCAATACAGGATACAGGACGCTCGGGGCTGGTGCACGGGATGATCCAGAGAGATGATATGGGATGGGAGGTGGGAGGGGGCTTTGGCATTGGGAGATCGTGTACACCCGTGGCTGATTCATGTCAATGTATGGCAAAACCAATACAGTATTGTAACGTAAAATAAAGTATTTTTTAAAAATGAAGAAGAAGAAGCTGAGAAACAGAAGGAAAATAAGAAGATAGTAGTGTGAGGCTGAGAGAATTTAAAGAAAGAGGGAATGACCACAATGGCAAATGGCAAAGTAATGTCAAATAAAATAAGGACCAACATGCATCTATGAGATTTAGCAATTAGAGCACTGGTGGCCTGTGCAACAGCTGTTTCAGTAGGATAGTGAAGACAGATGGCAGAGAGCAGCTGGAAGAAGGAGTGAGAATGGGAGACAAGGGAAGGAAACCAAAAGCTCAGAGACTTTTTTCTTACACCTTGTTAACAGTATCTTGCAAAAGTTATCCATACTGGGAAAATATTAGAGCTTTCAAGATTAAGCTAGTCATTCAAGGGTCATTTAGTCACAGAGCAAACTATGCAGCATATAATTAGAATCCTTCACTAAATGAAGTGCATTACATTTTCAGTGTGAATCATCTCTGCTAGTCTATAAATTCCAAAATATCAGGAGTTGTGCCTGTCTTGTTTCCCCTGGTGCCAAGGTCTGGCAATTGTTAAAGATGCACTAAGGAACTTTCTCATCTCTATTTTAGTTCCCTTATCACGACAGTAGAAATTTTCCACCTATTCTTCAAGATTCATAGAATAAAATGCCACCTCCTACATGAAGTCTTTTCCAGTCCCTATGTATCCCTTCTCCCTCCTGCTCCCCTGCTCTCTCTCTCTCCCGCTGCCCCCTCCTCCCGCCACTGTTTCATATGCACATACTTTCCTGTGTTTCTAATATTATACATGTGATATGTTATATCTGTATATACTATCTTATAGTATCTCTTATATACATCTATGTTTTGTATCTTTCTGAATAGAGTATCAGTCTTCTTCCATCAGAGTAGTGGAACTCCTTAAGGGTTTATTTAGAGATTTATTCATTTCAGGTCCATATATTTCCCCTACACATAGTGTCTGGCCTCAAATACACGGACCAATGATCAGTAAAGGAATATAAATATGAATGGGGCACAGAAAGGACAAAGGAGTCCATGAGGATGCACTTTAACCATAAGGATAACAAACCCATATCTATCTCTCACCAGTATCTGCCCTGGTACTATACCTCCTCCACGTTTCTAGTCCCCAACTTCAGTGATGCAGGTTTCCTACAGACCTAGGGCACTTACCATAGAGCTGTGTAGAAAGCTTTAGCAGTATTTGAAGAAGTTAAAGGAGGAGATATAGAAAGACCTAGGGTTAAGCCTGCAGGTCCATAACAATGCTCCTGAGGTGCAAACGAACTATGCCTATACCAACCTTCTCAGTGTAAGCATGGTTGCTGATTCTCTTCTGCTTTCCAGCTCTCAAATAAATTTCTCCTGTGGACAACCACAGTTCAGAACCACAGAGGGAAAAGAATTCTGGAACAGTTCCTGTATTAGTCAAGTGGACACATTAGAAAGTCATCATGGTCCACCTGTAATTAACTTGGCATCATATACATCTTTTTTAATCTTACTTATTTTTCAAATAAAAGCATTAGCAAAACCATGTATTCACTTAACATGAAGCCACTATCCATGGTATAACCAAATTTTTGCTAGCCCTCTTCCCAAGATAGTATACTAAGTCACTGTAGTCATCTTTGGATAATGTTCATCTATCATCTATGTGATGCTTCTCCTTGATATCCTATAACTTAAACACCAAAATATTAGGTTAGCTATTATTATCACATTACATTAGATAATAGAAGAATGAGATGAGGAAGAGGAGTTAAAATATATACACATATCAAAATAAGGAATAAAGATTTGTGATTACTATAGTCCTCATTTCTGCACCTGGGTACATGATGGGAGCTAGCATTCATAATATCTTTCACTACTCATTTCATGTATGCTCTGCCCATAGCAGGCACCATGGTGCACAGTAATCCAGATATTCATTCCTAGAGGGTCTGGGCCGTTAGTCATCCTGTCTGTATGTGATTGTTGTTTTGTATTGCACGAATTTAATCACAGAAACCAACAGCATTAATAAGTGTCCTAGAAAATCTCCTACTTTCTAGAGAGACCTCTTTTTAATCTAGCAGCCAGTAGTAGACCAGTGGGAGTGAAAAAGCTGGCTTAAAACTCAACATAAGAAAAAATCCCTAAGACCATGGATCTAGTCCCATCAGTTCATGGCAAAAGAAGGGGAAAAAGTAAAAGCAGTGACAGATTTTCTTTTCTTGGGCTCCAAAATCACTGCAGATGGTGACTGAAGCCATAAAATTAGAAGACAATTGCTTCTTGGAAGGAAAGCTATGACAAACCTAGACAGCATATTAAAAAGCAGAGACATTACTTTTCTGATAAAGGTCCATCTAGTCAAAGCTATGATTTTTCCAATAGTCATGTATGGATGTGAGATTTAGACCATAAAAAAGGTTCAGTGTGGAAGACTTGATGATTTCAACTCTTGGTGCTGGAGAAGACTTTGAGAGCCCCTTGGACTGCAAGAAGATCAAACCAGTCAATACTACATCTCTGAATATTCATTTGAAGGACTGATGTTAAAGTTGAAGCTCCAATACTTTGGCCACATAATGCAAAGAGCCTACTCATTACAAAAGACCCTGATGCTGGGAAAGATTGAAGGCAAAAGGAGAAAAAAGCAGCAGAGGATGAGATGATTAAATAGCATCACTGACTCAATGGGCATGAACTTTGTGAACTCAAGGAGATAGTGGAGGACTGGAAAGGCTGGTGTGCTGCAGTCCATGGGGTCACAAAAAGTCAGACACAGCCTAGCAACAAACAACAACAGACCAATTGTGACTGGATATCTAGTACAGTAACTCTTACTTTTCTGTTGGTACAATGGTATGAGAAGCCTGGGTGTCAGTAGCAACTTCCAGTTTAAGAGAACCATTTCTGTGTGCCTGGCAGAAGGATTTCTCTCTTAGGAACTAGATTCTGTAGACCACAGGGCCCAAAATTAAGGGGAGCAAAGGAAAAATATTACTAGCTGATCACTGGAAGTAATATAATGGGAACTCATTCATTTCCACATCTGATTCCTGTGCTCATGAATCCTGCTATTGAAAAATAGTACCACATAATGATGGCTGATTTAGAGTAAATATCACACCATTCTAGCCACTATCACAGCTTACAATGTGTTGCCCAAACTGAGTCTTAAAAATGCCATTCTACACATCTACCAAATCAGATTTCTCATGGCAACAGAGAGCAGGGTGAGACCAGAAAATTTCATAATCATAAGATCATTGCCATATTTTGTTTGATTAGCCTCTTGCTCAAAAAAAAAAAAAAAAGAAAGAAAGAAAAAACCTACTGGGAATGTCAAGACAGTGACTAAGTCATCCATGGGCCCACATCCAGCAGATTTAGAAGAACAATCAAGGAGAGGGAAGGCAAATCCATATCCAGAGTAATATCTATTCCAACAAGAACAAATTGTGGCCCTCTCTGTGAGGGAAGCGATCCAATATAGTCAAGCTGCCACAGCTGGCTGCATGATCACTATGCAGTATAGCACCATACTGGGGGCAGAGTGCTGACCTCCATTCTGACAGACTAGGCACTCAGCAGTGGCTGTAGTCAATCATTCTTGGTTACTGAAAGTCCATTTGTTGAGTCTATATATAACTCCCATTGTCACCATCGTAGAGAATTTGTGAGCCCATCAAGCAAGGACAAGAAAAGTTAGAGATAGAATCTATTATCTTGTGAATCTTATTAGTAAAATTGAATTTGCTAATTCAATCAGCTGAGGTTGCTCACTCTCCTCAGCTGAGGTTGCTCTGTGGGGAGTATTTACAGGGCATACAAAGGACTTCCCACTCTGTAGCCATCAGTATTACATCAGGATATGTCTACCCCTAGCACTTTGTCACCAACTTTCTAACTGTGTTCCTCCTAGGTTCCTTACTACCCAATCTAACCAACAGTGACTGATGAAACAGTCCCCTCACTATTTCTCCTTCAAAGTTGTGCTGACTGAGGTTTCCTTTCACTCATTGTCCCTCACAGCCACCCCAGAGTGGAATTGTAGTACTAAAACCATCTACTTTTGGGTAGTGTTAGCAGATTGTTCAGAGTCAGATTTAAACTTTTTTTCAAATTCCCTTAAGGTTGATATTGCAACATCTAACGTGGCATCTTGTTTGTGGAAATCACTCAACAAGTAATACGAATATGAACTTAATAGGCTTAATTATAACTAACAATTTTGGTTGCCTCTTGGTAGGATAAAATAAAATTAAGCAGCTAGGGGGAAATGAATGGGACAGTAAGTTTTCCCATTTTGCTCAGTTTAGTTTTAATCCATTTTATCATTTTAATTTTAATATACTGCTTATTTGTAATTACTTTAAATCAGGGACAATAAGCTTAAAACCTGCTGATTTTCTCCAAAAAATGACCCTACTCTTCATAGTTTAAATTTTTAATGTACTTTATTTGTATTTCAACTGCTTTGTATTGGAATTTTTATATTCAATATTGATAGAATGGAGGCTGACTTTTTTTATTTCTGAGAAAATTTGTACAGCTTTAAAGTAAGCCATGCTTACATAATACATGCATTAACCTTTTGAAAAAAAATGTCATTATGCATGCATGTTCACATAGTTCCAGTGAATATCAGATATTAGTTAAATCCACTCTACCATTCCAAATCACATCAAACAAACCTCTTCTGGCTTCTCACTCAAAAATGTTTCTTATAGAAATTCCCACTATGACTTCAGGAAAGAGCTATACTGCAAAAGTTTGAGATAGTAACTTTCTTCCTTTTTACCAAAGAAAATTTCAGAAAATGTGCTCGTCAATTCTCCCACAGACTGTAGGGATGGACATTACCTCCACTCTCCACTCATGTCACTTTTTACATCAGACTTCTCTCATAGTGCAGGAACATTCATGAATGCACATGTATTCTGATACTGATTGTGAGATCTCCATTTATTTCCTGTTCCATATATGTTTTCCTAAAATTGGATTTAGAGCTTCCATGCCAGTATTTCTCAAGTTTCTCAAGCATACTCTCAGACTGACTGAAGGAGATTTCATTTAAAGATTATGATCAAGCCTCAGCTCTCATCATGACATTAACAGCATTTAACAAATTTGATCACTTCCTCCTTGGAAAAAAATTTTTTCTCTTCTCTTTGTGCACTTTATCTACATTACTGCTCACTGCTTCCCATGCTCCTTTGTTAAATTCTCCTCATCTCCATAACCTTCAAATGTTGAGGTCTCCAAATCTTCACCTTTTCTTTTTTATTCATTTTCATTTCTAGATGATCTCCTACTTGATTTTAAGTACCTTAAACACACAAATTCCCCAGCTTAACCATCCCAAAACTCTATCCTGAATTTTAGGCCTATATTTAATTACTAAATCAGCATATCCACTGGGATGTCTGACTGATAACTGAAATTTAACATATCAAAATTCAACTCCTGATTTCCACTCACCCTTAAAATTCACTGGTCCTATAATTTTAAAATCTTTATAAGGGACTACTCTATTCACATATTTAATCAGGCCAAAATCTGTGACACCTTTTTTTCACATCCACAGCACTTATCCATCACCAACCTATCAGTAGATTCTATCAACTAACTTCTCTAACCTCTTTCACAATGAGATGAGATGATTTAAACCAACATCACATCTCACATGGGTCATTACAAAAGCTGGTCTTTTATCTTACATTTTAGCACACACACACAGTTTCCAGAGTGATCATTTACAGTTAGATCCTGTCACTCAGTCCTCAAAATTCTCCAATGGGACTAATAATATTGCCATTACTGCTATCATTATTAAAATGACAAGGTTCTTTGACTTAATGAATCTATAATGCAACATAAAATGGAGTATGGGAGAGATTAAATAAGTTATCAATTACTGTTGTGGTAAAAAAGAAAAGAATGATTCTAAGAGGAAGAGGGAGCAGGAAAGTTATTAAATAAGGATGATGCTCAATCTAGATCTTAAATATGGATAACAGAAGGCTCTTGAAGCAGACTTCAAAGTGAAGAGCATAAGAGGAAGACAGCCTATTTCAGAAATTATAAAACATTCTTTTGGGTTGGGCCTCTGACTTCAAGGTAAAAAAAAAAAACAGAATGCAAAGAGATAATAAGCAGATATGAGATGGGAAAAAGATTGAACCAAGAGAAGGCTTAAGTCTTTTTGAGCAAAAGGGGGAGTGGATAATTTAGGATGTTTACCAGGTTTCCAGGTTAAGAAAGAAATATTTTGATACCTTGTCAACTAAAACAGGAATAAATTGAAAATGAAGCTAAATTATTTTATTCTGAAGATACTTTATTTAAGCTTAACCATTTACTATGGTTGTGGGACATCCCAAAGCTAAGGCAGTTCATAAGAAAAATGAGTTACAAGTAGAAATTTGGAGGTCATAAATATATGTATGTCCATTACAACAATGAATATAAGTGAGTACTATCCCTGAAATTTGGAGATCAAAAACATATGCATCCATTGAAACAATACTTCCTAGGGAGAAAATGTAGCAGGATACAGGAGTAGCATCAAGATCCAAACCAAGATCCAAAATACTATTCACATTTAAGGATCAGATGCAGGAAAAGAAAAGAAGAGTGGAAACAACAGTCAAGGAGTCAGGAGAATCAGGAGAGTAAAGAAGTAAAGAAGGAAAATCAAGGGCTTCCCTGATGGTCCAGTGGTTCAGAATCCACCCTGTTACAAAGAACACTAACTCAATTCCTGGTCCAAGAAGATCCCACATACCATGGAGTAACTAAGCCCACACACCACAAATATTGATCCTATGCTTTAGAGCCTGTGCTCTGCACCAAGAGAAGCCGCCACATTGAGAGGCCTATGCACAACTAGGGTAGCCCCCACTCACTGCAACTACAGAAAAGTCTGAGCAGCAATGAAGACCCAGTACAGCCATAAATAAATAAATAAACAATAAAATAGATGCTCCTAGACAAAACCCTTTTCCTTTATCATTGACAATTTTTAGTCTCAAGGATTAGTTGAGCTTTTGCCCATTTCTCTTTGTCAGTGTGTTCATCCTGCAACTCAACAAACATCTCATTTTCAAACATTAATTTTAATAATCATTAATTGGACATGATATATTGTTCTTCAAACAGCCTTTCATCTTTTCTATAGAAATGGCAGCACCTTTATGTTTCACTTTGCAACCTTCATCAAAAAGACTGAGACTTTATAGAAGCTTTCATTGGCCACTGTCTGAGTCGTGGCCTTTACCCCGCCTTTCTTGCAGCTTAATCATTTTATAAGCCAAAGAGAAAGCATAAGATGAAAGTGAGCAAGATAAAAGAGGATAATAAAAGAAGTGAAGCTGAAAAAAGGTGGCTTCTAGCACTCCTGTGAACAATAAGAGGACCTCATTCATAATAAGGAGGCACTTCACTGGAAGCATGCTTTCCAGAATGTAGTAAGGGTCATAGCCTTGGAAAGATAAGGTGAAGTCAAACTGCTATAGAGAACAGTTATTTTCCTCCAACCCTAGTATACAAGACAAACTTTTCTCCCTCTTTTGCAGTACCCAGTGATAACATATGTTCTGAACTAATACAAAATTCGTTATAAAATAGGAAAGGATGTAATCTTAATAAAAAAGAAGGAAATTAAGTAAGGAGCATGGTTGTAAACTAGGTTGAGATTAGCAAGATACTCAATTCCTTTTAAAAAGGTGAGAACAGCACAACAGCCTTCAGTGACAAGCTCAACCACATTGTCCTCACACAGAACATCTGGCAACTTTCAGCCGCAAATTCCCAAAGGATTTCACACTTATTAAATTCTTATTAAAATTAATAGCAGCCTGCAAGGCATGGCAATATAAGAATGGTCCTTTATCAAGAAAATAAAATCAACTGAGATAATAAAGCTACTTTCTACTCTAAGAAAATCAAGGCCAAATATTATATTCAGGAAATTAGTGAAATTTATTCCTGAAGAATGTTATTCCTTTCCACACCACATTCATATATTGATTATTTACTCATAATGCAATGTCACAGATATTAAAGAGCAATACCTCTGTGTGACTATAATAGATATTCTCACAAGTCCCAAATTCCAATTATTTTCTTTCATTTATTTTCCTATTCTATAATTAAATGGCTTAAGTGACTGAAATCATGTTTTACTTATTGTCATTGCTACAGCTTAATAAATATCACCTTAAAAATGGTCACATTTCATAAAGCTAAGTCTCCTTTTGGAACATGTCAATCCAGTCTAATTGTGTGACTTATTTACAAATTTAGGTTCTTGTTTATTACTCTCACTTCAACTCTAGCACCTATCTTTTCCTTTCCATCTCTGTACATGTCTATGACTACGTATCTCTCTTGCTTTCTGTGTATATTTGTACAGATATGTTTTTCTTCTGTGTTTATTGTATGTAGTTACTGCATTTATGAATTTCTCTTTATAGTGTTTGTATGTGTGTTGGAGGTGGAGTTAAAACATTTTCTCTCTTTTTTTGTGAGATAAAAATTTATATAGCATAAAATTTGCCATTTTGACCATTTTAATGCAGAGGTTTTTAGTATATTCACAATGTTATGCAACTATTATTACTAAATCCAGAACATTTTTAATATTCCAAAAAGAAAGACAGTACCCATTCAGCAAGCACCCCCCATTTTTCCCTCCCATAAGCTTGTGGCCACTGCTGATCTTCTGTCTCTGTGAATTTGCCTCTTCTGGACATTCATATAAATGGAATCATACAGTAAGTGGTCTTTTGTGTCCGGCTTCTTTCATTTAACATAATATTTTTAAAGTTTATCAATGTTTTAACATACAACAATACTTCATTGCTTTTCATTTTAAACAATTACTGAGCTAGGTTCTTTGTACTTCCCACTGTATATATCCAAGTACGTGTGTATTCCTCTCTGTAGGCATCTTTGTAGGTCTAGCTCTCATTCTCTGTACATGTTTGTAGTGTCTCCTCACATCTCTATTAAATAAACACTGGCTAGGGTCATCATTTCTGAATGTATCTGAGTGTATATGTATCTTGCACAGACAACACATAAACACAAACATACACTGCACTAAAGATTCAAACAACTTATTTATCCTTAGTGTACATGGAGGGAGATTGTCTTCAATAGCCATTGGTTCTTTTGGGGTTTTTCTGAAAACTTTGATTGGCTATCAAGAACAACTAAAGATCCTCCAAAGTGGTTAGTCCTAGAACAGGAATCACTTCTCATACCTAGATCCCATCTTTCATGGACAGTCTTATGTTACTGGACACAAAGGGTCTGCCCATTAACACAACAGCTCCTGGGCAGGGAACTATAAAATTAAAATAACAGCTACATGCTAGTTCAGTTCAGTTGCTCAGTTGTATCTGACTCTGTGACTCCATGAATCGCAGCACGCCAGGCCTCCCTGTCCATCAACAACTACCAGAGTTCACTCAAACTCATGTCCATTGAGTCGATGATGCCATCCAACCATCTCATGCTCTGTCGTCCCCTTTTCCTCCTGCCCCCAATTCCTCCCAGCATCAGAGTCTTTTCCAATGAGTCAACTCTTCGCATGAGGTGGCCAAAGTACTGGGGTTTCAGCTTTAGCATCATTCCTTCCAATGAACACCCAGGACTGATCTCCTTTAGAATGGACTGGTTGGATCTCCTTGCAGTCCAAGGGACTCACAAGAGTCTTCTCCAACACCACAGTTCAAAAGCATCAATTCTTCGGCACTCAGCTTTCTCCACAGTCCAACTCTCACATCCATACATGACCACTGGAAAACCATAGCCTTGACTAGATGGACTCTGTTGGCAAAGTAATGTCTCTGCTTTTTAATATGCTCTCTAGGTTGGTCATAACTTTCCTTCCTAGGAGTAAGCATCTTTTAATTTCACAGCTGCAATCCCATCTGCAGTGATTTTGGAGCCCAAAAAAATAAAATCTGACACTGTTTCCACTGTTTCCCCATTTATTTCCCATGAAGTGATGGGACCAGATGCCATGATCTTTGTTTTCTGAATGTTGAGCTAACTTTTTCACTCCTCTCTTTCACTTTCATCAAGAGGTTGAAAAGGTAGAATTAAAAAGGCGTATTTGAAAATGTCCAAATTAAACTATTTTCTACATATTACATCAAACTGTTCTTTACACTCTTCAAAATTGGTTTTAAGTCACAGGTCATATCATGAGATCATCTTCACAAATCTCTTTTTGTTCCCTATGGACTACCAAAAAATGACAAACTCCTTACCCTGGCTTACCAGCAGATACATAACTATCGCTTACAGCAGATACATAGTCTATCCACAGTTTACAGCTTTAAGATCATCAAATCTGTTCTTCTACTCTGCCCTAGCCTCTACTTAATTCACCTTGAATACATCAAGCCTCCTGCTGGTGCTAGTTCCTCTACTTGGGGAATTTTTTCATTTCTGGTCTGCATGACCTCCTTTAAATACCAGATCAAACCTAACCATCATGTTGTGGTTTTTCCCTATACTCTCACTGTCTAATGAAATTAATCTCACTTATTGACACACCAACATTTTAAAAGCAACTCTATCATGGCACTAATTATATTTTTATTTTTAATAAAAATATATTTGTTATTCTATAACAATCCCTTCTAAAGTATCAGATTCTTGAGTATTTTACTTAGTTGTGCATACCTAGTGTTTAATACAATGCCTAATTCATACAAGAATATGAATAAATTTTGGTGGAATTAGATAATTTTAAAGTTTCTTTTAGATAATGTGAAATTCAACACTGCTTTATGAGAGCTGAAACTGAGAGGAAGAAAAAGAGGAAATAAAACAATGTAAATAAGAATATGCTTCCTAAACCTAACCATAGAGAAAGAATGCCTGGACCGCGGCCCATCCATCATCTTTGTGACTGGTGAGCCAAGCAAAGAACTCCTGTGTGTTCAGTTGGCGAATGACACCACATTAGTGATGACAGTAGATGGGCACTTGGGGAAACTTGCTGAGTAACATGGACCACTGAAGCAGCAATGCTTCTCAAATCAATTTCAGTTTCTCAAATGCTGAGTATGTAGTGATATTTCAAAGCAATCTCCAGAGATGCACTCAAGCAGCAGCAAGATATCCTAAGCTATTGTTTCACTTGCTCAGATGATCCAGACCCAAAGGTGAATACTGAAGCATTAGGTGGTTTTTTTTTTTCTTTTTTTTATGATTTTTAAGAAGAGAACAAGACACAGAAGCTTCAGAGAAGGCATAAATCAAGATTTGTTTGGTCAAGTACAATATTCTTCCTATCATTTTTGAGCCCTCCACAACTTATCACCCCCAGTATTCAATTATGAACACCCAAATGAATCCACAAAGTATGCCTGATTATGTGACATTTTGGGTTAACTGTACTTAATATTTCTGTGCTCATGTATTAAATAGATATAGATATTTTTTAGATAAGCAAGGAATGTCTTTTTTCCCTAGGCTGAGATAAAAGAATAAGTGTTAAGTTGCATTCTTAATCTTTTCTGTTGTCAAAGATCTCAGATATTTATATATGCTAGAAAAATAAGAACTGTGTCTCATGCAGTGCAATCTAAATATTAAAAACATGGAAATCTAAAGATCATGGCATCTGGTCCCATCACTTCATGGGAAATAGATGGGGAAACAGTGTCAGACTTTATTTTGGAGGGCTCCAAAATCACCATAGATGGTGACTATAGCCATGATATTAGAAGACGCTTACTCCTTGGAAGAAAAGTTATGACCAACCTAGATAGCATGTTCAAAAGCAGAGACATTACCTTGCCGACTAAGGTCCATCTAGTCAAGGCTGTGGTTTTTCCTGTGGTCATGTATGGATGTGAGAGTAGGACTGTGAAGAAGGCTGAGCACTGAAGAACTGATGCTTTTGAACTGTGGTGTTGGAGAAGATTCTTGAGAGTCCCTTGGACTGCAAGGAGATCCAACCAGTCCATTCTAAAGGAGATCAGCCCTGGGATTTCTTTGGAAGGAATGATGCTAAAGCTGAAAGTCCAGTACTTTGGCCACCTCATGAGAAGAGTTGAATTATTGGAAAAGACTCTGATGCTGAGAGGGATTGGAGGCACGAGGGGAAGGAGACGACTGAGGATGAGATGGCTGGATGGCATGATGGACTCAATGGACGAGAGTCTGAGTGAACTCTGGAAGATGGCGATGAACAGGGAGGCCTGGCGTGCTGTGATTCATGAGGTTGCAGAGAGTTGGACACGAGTGAGCGACTGAACTGAACTGAACTGAACATGTTGAAATAATATTTTGAATATATTGATTTTAAAAAATGGATGATTAAAATTAATTTCACCTGCTTACTTTACTATTTTCCATGTCCTACTAGAAAATTTTAAATTATATATGTAGCTGGCATTAA
>SJYC01026902.1:0-22848 GCA_006408675.1 Madoqua kirkii
ACTGAACTGAACTGAACTGAACTGATGGCACCTCTGCCTGTACAAATGCTCAGCACAGAGACTGGGCTTAGCCATCTTGAACAAATCCTGTTGTCATCTTCTTAGACTGGTGGCCACTGCTTGATCATTCACGGTTAACTTTATGGTGATCAGAGTGGGAAAATCATGTAAGCAGCTGCCTCTACAGAACCCAAGCTTAACTAGGCTAATTTCTGTCTTAATGACAAAGATGCTAAGAGTGGCAAGTGGGTATTTAGCAAGCACTAACCCGTGCTCTTCAATGCTTGGTGATACAGCAGAGCTTCCAACCTCTAGAAGCTCATCTCCCAAGTCATCTAAAATGGTTTATTCCCACAAGACCAAATCCTGGCCACCCTAAATCTTTTCCCTTTTCTCTTACTTTGACCATGACCCCACTCAGTACCCCAATACTTTTCTGGTGTGCTGAGTCACTCAGTTATGTCTGACTCGCTGTGACCCCACGGACTGTAGTCTGCCAGGCTCCTCTATCCATGGGATTCTCCAGGCAAGAATACTGCAGTGGGTTGCCATTTCCTTCTTCAGGGATCTGTTCTACCGTGGGATCGAACCCATGTCTCTTGCATCTCCCTCACTGTCAACTCTACCACTGGGCCACCTGGGAAGACCATACCTTTCTAGGGTCACCCTCTTTCTCTCCACAGCCAGTGGGGTTTCCATGGTTTCTCAGAGGGCACCCAATGGCATCACCAACTCGATGGACATGAATTTGAGCAAGCTCCGGGAGTTGTTGATCGACAGGGAAGCCTGGTGTGCTGCAGTCCACAGGGTAGCAAAGAGTCAGACACGAATGAGTGACTGAACTGAACTGAACTGAACCCGATATAAATGTTAAGCTCTCTGAAATAAGAAAACAATCATTCGCACACAGGATTATGTTTGCAATCTCCAGGAAAGTTCAATTATGTAACCGATTCTTCTCTTCCTAGAGTCTTCTTTCTTAGTCACCAATAAGCGAGGCTGGTAATGATCATTTGATGATTTCATGTACAGCAATTATTTGATTAAAGCTAAATTTAGCCTTTATATGTGAGATTATGCTTTGAAGTGTGACCAAATGAAACCGGGCTCCGCAAGCATGAAACAGGTGCAGCCATGAAGTCAAGGCGAGGGTGTGGGAGCAGGATGGCTGGGTTCTGTGCCCAGTCCTGTCACATGAGTCCTACTCCGCTAGCATAGAGGGGGACCTCAGTGCAATTAGCAGATGGGATTAGTAGGGGTGATCATCCCAGATAAGTGAAGTAATTTATCCAAAAGGAAAACAACTCCCTGCAGCCCTGGAGGCCCTGCCAGTGGCCTGATCCCTGCTGGCTTCTCCGGCCCGCTGCAAGCGCCCTGCACTAAGCCAGGTCTGACCTTGGGCAGATTGTGCAATCTCTTGAGGTTAGTTTCCTCATCTGTTACCTGAGACTGCAGCCTTTCATGATGGACAGGTGGGCTGGCTCAGAGGCTTCAGCCATGGCCTGGAAGGAGACGACTGGGAATTTAAAACCAGTTTTGTCACCTTTGGCGCTATGTGACCTTGCCTGAAAGAGCACTTAATTTAAACCCCTTTCTCTCTCTCCTAAATAATGATTGTGATGATGTTGGGCTAGGAAATTAAGGACACTGTCAACCCCACCCCAAAAAGTCCTGTTAAACATGGCCCAAACTCCAATTCCTTGACCTCTAGAGGTCTGAAATCCTCCCCTCGGTTTCCACGAATTTCTGGGCTCACCTACTGCTGATTACCCTGCCTCTGGGCACCTCATTCATGTATGTTACCTCCACTCTGCCCCACATCAAGCTGGATGTCAGCGCAGCTGGACTGCCATAAAAAATACACTTCTGTAGCAGCATCCTGTGAACTGAAAGAAAGTGGATGGGGGCGGGGGGCAGCGGCCCAGGAGAGGGCAGTGGCACATTTCAGGCATCTTGCAGCCTCTCACACATGCAAACATCCTTAGCAGGGGCATGTGCTCAGTGCTTGATCGCGTCTGACTCTTCATTACGCCGTGGACTGTAGCCCGCCAGACTCTTCTGTCTGTGGGATTCTCCAGGCAAAAATACTACAGTGGGTTGCCATGCTCTCCTCCAGGGGATTTTCCCAACCCAGGGATCAAACCCACATCTTTTATGTCTCCGACACTGGCAGGCAGGTTCTTCGTCAGTACAGCCAACAGGGAGCATATTTCCCATTCTGCCCTCCCAGGTCCCTCTAAATACCAGCTTCTGTTCCAAAGCACTAATCAAAGTACTTTGCCAATAATCCAGCTTTCTCCTTCTAAGGGAGATGGTGGTGAACAAAAGTCTCTCTGTCTCATTACAGTTATAAGAGCTGAACCAATGTGCTTTGTTGCGGGGCCATCTCATGCCATCGTCACCAGGACTCTAAGAAGTGCAGTTTTACTGATGCAGATGCAGAAGTAGGGTGGGGGTGGGGGATGAAGTGGGCACTCCTCAGCCCTAGGGGAGGGCGGTGCTGAGTTCAAAGCCAAGCTGATTCCAAAGCCCAAGTTCTTCTACTACCTGACCCTTGGTCTGCGGGGCTTGCGATCCCCCCAGGACTGGTCTGGATGAACACCTGCTCCCAGGAAGATGCTGTCAAGTCACTCCTCCCCTCCAGGAGGGCGAAGACTCTGCTTCACATCACCCTCTTCCAGGGGAAACCTGGTTCCAGGACCACCAAGGGGCAGCCAGGGTCTCCCAAAGGCCTTGATGAGGAGCAGCAGGAAAGAAGCTTTGCTCTCCAGCTCCCCTCCTCCCTGTGTCTGTCCTTCCATGCCCCCCATCAGCCTTCCCACTTCCTCAGCCTTCACTCCCTAAAGTGACTCCCACTAAAGACACCCATCTCCTGACAGCCAGATAAAAGCACAAGCTGGTGGGTGATTCAGAGAGGAAGTTAGAGGTGAGGGGTGGGAAGCAGTGGGGCACACCCAAGAGGGAGGCATCTGAGCAAGGTTGGGAGGTTGTGGAGGGTGAGTCAAAGTGGAGGTTGTGACTGAGGACGCAGTGCTCACAGTCCATGATGCATCTAAAGCCACTGGCAAGATCCACAAGCCATCCTCAGTAGCAAGAGTGATAAGACATGGGAACATATCTTGGCAAAATATATCAAAGATCTGCTGGGCTCTGCAACACAGCTTGTCTCTAATGACAAAGGCCCTGTAACTTCCCCAGCACTCCCCACCAGCAGACGGGGAAAGAGATGGCAGAGAATGTGCTGAGTGGCCTTGACAATCAGCGTCGGGTTAGGATTAGCTCTGGATATCTGGTCTCATCACTACACAGCAAATAGAACGGGGAAAGTAGAAACAGTTTCAGGTTTTATCTTCTTAGGCTCCAAAATCACTGTGGATGGTGACTGAAGCCTTGAAATTCAAAAACACTTGCTCCTTGAAAGGAAAACTCTGACAAACCTAGACAGTGCATCAAAAAGCAGAGATATCATTTTGCTGACAAAGGATTGTCTACTCAAAGCTATGGCTTTTCCATTAGCCACATAGGGATGTGAGAGTTGGACGATAAAGAAGGTTGAGCGCTGAAGAATTGATGCTTTTGAATTGTTGGGCTGGAGAAGACTCTTAAGAGTCCCTTGAACTGCAAGGAGATCAAACCACTCAATCCTAAAGGAAATCAACCATGAATATTCATTGGAAGGACTGGTACTAATACTGAATCTGAGTTCAGCTGCACAGTTTGAACTGTAGCCTTACCACTTGCTCATCCATGATGTTATTTTTTATTTTTAATATTTTCATGTTGTGGACCATTTTTAAAGTCTTTATTGAATTTGTTGCAATATTGCTACTGTTTTAGTTTTTATGGCCACAAAGCCTATGGAATCTAATACCCCAACCAGGGATCAAACCTGTACCCCTGCAGTGGAAGGCAAAGTCTTAACCACTGTACTGTCGGGGAAGTCCCTCATCCATGACTTTACGAAGACAGTTTTCTTCCCTGCATCTCATGTTTCCCATTTGTACAATGGAAATGCCAATCATACAGGCCTCACAGGGTCGGTATGGGTATTAAATAAGACAGCCACTCGTTCATTCATTCATTCAAAAGTTTTGAGCAGTTCCTATATGCCAAGCTCTGTTCTAAGCACAAGGAACAAATTATGCCAGAAGTTTTTTTTTTTTTCCATGAAACGTTCTCTCTAGTGGGAGGAACAGAAAATGGCCATTGAGTGGACTGTACTGTATATTAGAAGGTGATGTGGGGTATGAACTAAATTGAGCTGGTGGATAGGACCCTAGCACCTGGCACCTCTGAAGCATGGGCCAAACACCAGCCATTGTTATCCACCCCTCTCCCGCTCTCAGTGCCCCTGCATGGTTGACAGGCTTATAACTTACATCTTATAGGTGTGCCACTGAGACTCAGAGAGGCTGAGGACCTTTCTAGGGCCACACAGCCAGCACAGGCCAAGCCAGGACTTGGATCTGACCCCTACTCCAGGGCCCTCTCCCTATCTTCTGCAAAAAGAGGAAGGGAGAAAAGCTCCAAGGGACCCATCCCAGAGAAACTGCTGTCACAGCAGCTCTGTCACCTTCCTCCCCGCCCTGGAAGCCCAGAACTTGCTGAACGCAGGTGATCTGGCCCTGGGTGCTTGCTGGGAGGCCAATCTCAGAGCCTCCTGGCCAGAGTTCCCATGGTGCGGAGGCTGTCAGGGCACCAGGGAGAACCGTCAGCTTGTTTTATTGACTTTCCACCCAGATGACTCCTCCAGGCCTACAGTTAGGAGACAAAGAACAGAAGGCAGAGAAGAGGAACCCTGGGCAGTCTTCTCCGACCCCCAGGGCCTTTCAGAGTCAGGGCAGGGCTCAGACAGCAGCCCCAGTCTGCAAACAGCAGCCCCAGTTCATGCTCAGGAATGGTTCCTCTGGGCCAGAGCTCTAGGCTCCAGAGCAAGGGATGGCGGGAGGCAGCTGCAGGTCCTGGCTATGCAGGGCCTCCATCCAAGGCATGCAGCCCTGCCTCTCTGCAGGCAGCCGGGGCTGTCTGACTCCCACTCACAGGCCAGGCCCTGCCCTTGGAATTAACCAGAACTCTCTGGGAGTAAGTACTCAGCTGCCCTCGAACCAAGCACCTCTGACACCAGCCAGGGACCCGCTAGTGATACTCACAAGCTTCCAAGGGCCGCCTGTCTTCTTCTTGTTGCTCAGTCACTAAGTCGTGTCCGACTCTTTGTGACCCTGTGGACTGCAGCACGCCAGGCTTCCCTGTCTTTCCCTATCCCCTGGAGTTTGCTCAAACTCATGTCCATTGAGTCGGTGATGCCATCCAACCATCTCATCCTCTGTCACTTCCTTCTCCTCAATCTTCCCCAGCCTCAGGGTCTTTTCCTCAGGGCCTTCTTGGGTCTGGGAATAACACTGCCCCTGCTGATACACCCCCAAGATCCACAGCAGAGCACCCCAAAATGACTGCCAAGGAGGCCTACTCACTTAATAACACACTCCTCCTGGCCAGACAGGAGCTCCCCAGGAATACAGGACCCAAGCCCTGTCCTCACACCACTGTCCCCACTCCACCCCCACACCCACACCCCCACCCTCAATAGACCTAGTTCCAGATCCCAACTTGCATGGTCCCAGGGCCGCTTCCTTGGCCCCTGTAGACTTTTAAGATCTGGGCTTCCCAGCTCTAGGAGTGCAAGATGAAAGTGAAGTGACATATTCTGTTTTGTAAATACCTTTTCAGGGGCTTTCCTGGAGGTCCAGTGGTTAAGAATCTGCTTTGCAATTCAGGGGATACTAGTTTGAGCTCTGGTCTGAGAAGATCGCATGTGCTTTGGAGCAACTAAGCCTGTGAGCCACAGCTACTGCAGCCCATGTGCCTAGAGCCCATGCTTCGCAGGAAGAGAACCCCCCGCCATGAGCAGCCTGCCCACTGCTACTAGAGAGAAGGCCCCACAACTAGAGAAAGCCCGCACACAGCAACAAAGACCCAGCTCAGCTAAAAATAAATAAATGATATATTAAGAAATTTGTATCATAAAAATTCAAACAACAGAATGCATATAAAGTAAAAAGGAGGAGCTCTGAAATAGGTGAAGGGGATCAAAAGGTGCAAACTTCCAGTTATAAAATAAGCCCTGGGAATGTAATGTATAGATAGCTTGGGGACTGTAGTTAATAACACTGTGTTGCATAGTTGAAAGTTGTTAAGAGAGTAGATCTTATAAGTCTTCATCGCAAGAAAAATAATTCTGTTACTATGTGTGGTGACAGATGTTAATTAGACTTATTGGGGTGATCATTTCACAATATACACACAAATACTGAATCCTTATATTGTATGCCTAAAATGAATATTAATATTATATGTCAAAAATCAATAGCTCCTCCCACACTATCCTCCTTAATGTCAATTCTCAGAGGTATCTACACTTAACAGTTTGGTATGTATTCTTCCACTCTTTTATCCATATACATATACACTCAAACACATACCTCACATAGAATTCTTTCACATAAGCAGGAATATTTTGTATAAACTGTTCTGCACTTTGCTCTTTTCTTTTTTAAGCAGTAGTCACTTTTTAAAAACTTTTATTTTTAGCTTTTTTACTTTTCTGTTTTTTGGCCATGTCTTGGAACATGTGGGATCCTGAGAGATAAAACCAGCATGCCCTGCATTGGGTATGTGGAGTCACTGGGAAGTCCTGAACTTTGCTCTTCTGAGTGCTGCAAGGACATTTTTCTCTGCAGGACATTTAAAGCTGACTTATTGCTCTGGTGGCTGCTACAGCATTCCTTGCAGAGATGTTCCATGATATGTTTAATCATTCCCCTATTGATGTACACTTCCTTCATTTCCAATTATTCACCTCTACAAACAAAACTGCAATAAAATATTTGTGCTCACATCTCTTCATAATTGCATTTTTCCATAGGATCACTTCCAGGAACTCCTGTTAGCCCATTTTATTTTGCATTCTTTGATGACAAGTGAGGTTGCCATATTTTCATCTCTTGGTGGTCACTTTGCACAGAAAAATGAATTTGTTCTACTTTCCCCATGTCTCTGTTCCAGTGGGCAATGGAGAAGAATTCAGAAGAAAGGAAAATCCGTCAACAGGCTGAAGAATGGCAGGCAGAGTAGGCTTCACACCAGTGGATGTGCAAGAGGCCATCTCATGGTTGGATGGTGGACAGAAGGGAGGCTGACTCAGCAGACACATCCTCCCCTCATTTCAGCACCTTCACCCATGTTGCCTTCAGAAGCAGCAAGCTGAGGTGGGTAGGGAAAGGGAAGCCAACTCAAAGTCAGAGACAAGTTCAAAACCAGGCTGAGATGGGGAGAAATCAGTGCCTCAGTAAGAAAGGAATCAGCCAACTCGGCACTACAACAGCTGAGCACCAAAGAACTGATGCTCTTAAAATAAACAAATGGGACCCAATTAAACTTAGAAGCTTTTGTACAACGAAGGAAACTATAAGCAAAGTGAAAAGACAGCCTTCAGAAAGGGAGAAAATAATAGCAAATGAAGCAACTGACAGAGAATTAATCTCAAAAATATACAAGCAACTCCTGAAGCTCAATCCCAGAAAAATAAATGACCCAATCAAAAAATGGGCCAAAGAACTAAATAGACAGTTCTCCAAAGAAAACATACAGATGACTAACAAACACATGAAAAGATGCTCAACTTCATTCATTATCAGAGAAGTGCAAATCAAAACCACAATGAGGTACCATTTCACACCAGTCAGAATGGCTGCTATCCAAAAGTCTACAAGCAATAAATGCTGGGGAGGGTGTGGAGAAAAGGGAAACCTCTTACACTGTTGGCGGGAATGCAAACTAGTACAGCCACTGTGAATACTTTACAATATTGTAAAGTAATTAACCTCCAATTAAAATAAATAAAATTATATTTTAAAAAACTGGAAATAGAACTGCCATATGACCCAGCAATCCCATTGCTGGGCATACAAACTGAGGAAACCAGAATTGAAAGAGACACATATACTCCAATGTTCATCGCAGCACTGTCTATAATAGCCAGGACATGGAAGCAACCTAGATGTCCATCAGCAGATGAATGGATAAGAAAGCTATGGTACATATACACAATGGAGTATCACTCAGCCATTAAAAAGAATACATTTGAATCAGTTCTAATGAGGTGGATGAAACTGGAGCCTATTATACAGAGTGAAATAAGCCAGAAAGAAAAATACCAATACAGTATACTAACACATGCATATGGAATTTAGAAAGATGGTAACGATAACTCTATCTGTGAGACAGCAAAAGAGACACAGATGTATAGAACAGTCTTTTGGACTCTGTGGGAGAAGGCGAGTGTGAGATGGTCTGAGAGAATAATATTGAGACATGTATATTATCATATATGAAACAGATCGCCAACCCAGGTTCCATGCATGAGACAGGGTGCTCAGGGCTGGTGCACTGAGATGACCCAGAAGGATGGGATGGGGAGGAAAGTGGGAGGGGGTGTTCAGGATGGGAAACACATGTAAATCCATGGCTGATTCATATCAATATATGGCAAAAACCACTACAATGTTGTAAAGTAATTAGCCTCCAACTAAAATAAATAAATTTGAGAAAAAAAAAAAAAAGAATTGATGCTCTTGAACTGGAGAAGACCTGTGTTGGAGAAGACTCTTGAGGGTTCCTTGGACAGCTAAAGGAAATCAACTCTGAATATTCATTGGAAGGACTGATGCTGAAACTGAAGCTCCAATACTGTGGCCACCTGATGCAACAAGCTGACTCATTGGAAAAGATCCTGATGCTGGGAAAGACTGACAAGCAAGAGGAGAAAGGGATGACAGAGGGTGAGATGGTTGGATGGCATCACTGACTCAATGGACATGAGTTTGAGCAAGCTCCAGGAAATAGTGAAGGACAGGGAAACCTGGCATGCTGCAGTCTATGGGGTCGCAAAGAGTCAGACACCACTAAGTGACTGAACAATCGCAAATGCTAGAATAGAAACCCCTCGCCATCCAGGCATTATTCTGCTACCCTGTAGATTCACAAATAAGTGATAGGCTAGCAAATGTTTAGCCCTGAATTGTAGCAGTACTTGCTTGATTTCCATGCTGTGAATACTGCTGCCCCTTTTTAATTTCAAACTCAAAGGTGATGTCACTGATGGTGGAGCTGAGAACAGAGTCAGGACCTGGCTCTTGGCTCTCTCAAGCTGGTGGGCTGGGCTCCAGCCCAGCCTTGGAGGACCTTGGACCAGGGAAATGGACAGGACACTGCAGAGAGGAGTCAGAGAGCAGTAAAACCCATATGCTTTTCATCTGTCCTTCACCATGTGGGCATGATCACACATACCCATCACTGATGAGGCATTTAAGTAACAGGAATAATAAGTGGAGCAGGGTGAGGGGGCAAAGTGTGCTGAGAATGTCCTCTGTTGTCTGAAAGACCTTTTTAAGGAAGCAATTGATTTATTTCCTAACCTCCAAGCCTAAATCTGAACCAAAAGGAGCTATAATAGTTGAAGGAACGGAGTCTTCCACTTTCTTTGGTGTCTTCACTCCCAGATCCCCTTCTCTGATGGCTTCAGCTAGGTATCTTTCTAGTAGAAAAATCTAAGCATGTCACTACTCTTAAAATGCTTCCATCCCACCTCGGCTCTTTAACACAGTTGACAGCATCACTCATGGTCTGTCCCCTGCTCACTGCTACAGCCTCATTTCTCTCTTTTGGCCTAAATTCCAGTCTTAATGAATGGCTTCTAGCTGTTCGAATCAACCATACTCTATCTTAGCTCCCTATCTTCCCAAGGGCTCTTCTTTCTCCCTTGGACTCTCTTTTGCCTCCATCCTCAGCTCCCCAAACTCTTCACTTGGTCTTGAAGTCAACTCACTTCCCTAACCTCCAGCTTAGGTGATACCCTGATGCCTAAACTGCCAGGATATCCTGCTTCCTCCACTCTTGACTCAGCATGCTTTGTTGCTCTGACTCTCCACCAACCTACAAACTTCTCCGAGGGCAGGGACCTCGTCTTGTCATCACTGAGTTCTACTTTTTAGAAGGGTGTTTGGCACATATAAGCCCGGAGGAAATAGTTGTTAAATGACTCCCCAACTTCTACTCATCAAAATGCATTCTTCAAAGCTTCCCTGGTGGTCCAGTGGTTAACAATCCACCTGACAATGCAGGGAACAAGGGATCCATTCCGGGTCCAGAAGATTCCCCATCCTGTAGGGCAACCCAGCCTGTGTGCCACAATAACTAAGCCTGTGCTTTAGAGCCTGCAGGTCTCAACTACTGAAGATCACATCCCCTAGAGCCTGTACTCTACAACAGGAGAGGTCACTGCAATGAGGAACCTGCGTACAGCAACTAGAGCGTAGCCCCTGTTCTCCGCAACTTGAGAAAGCCTGTGCTCAGCAATGAAAATGCAGCACAGCCAAAACATTAAAATGAAAAAAAAATAATTAAAAAAAATTCATCAAATATTTGTAAGCACCTTAACATGCTAAGATCTGAATGAGGCCCAGGGATTCAGAGGTCAGTAAGCACCATACATAGGCGATATTACCCATCTTGCCTTCTCCCTGTAAGACACTGAAAAAAAAAAACCGAGAGCCAGGGAACCAATGCGCCTGCCACCCTGACGGGGAGAGACTAGGTGAGCAGTGGGAAGCAAGAGGAAAACTGTGGATTCCAGCTATAAATTATACAAATGCTTGGCATTAAAAAATTATTTTAACACATCAAATATTAAGTCATTCGTATGCTCTGCAATTACTTTATCCATCATCAGAGCACTCAAGCTATTTGAAGCGGTGACAGATGGAAAGGAGTCTGTGCCAATTTCTCCTGCAGGTGTGCATCTGGGTGAGAGGGAGGGTGCTGTACGTGCAGGAAGGGAGGGGACGAGGGCAGGGTGGCTGAGGTTATGAAACTGGGGCTGCTGTGAGAGAGGCTTGGCCAGAAATAAAAATGACAAATTTGCATACTGGAGAGCTGCAGGGCATTGCACTCCCTGGGAACTCAGGGTGATAATTAACTGGGCAACTAAGGGAGGTGAAGCAGCATGCTGCCCACATCACAGAAGGGGAAAATCAAGGCCTGGCAGAACTCAGGGGGTGGATAAGGCAGAGATACTGCCCAGACTGGGTGTTCTGGCTCCACCACTTTAAGCCCTAATCCGTTCTCTGAGGGCTGCAACCTGGAGAAGTCAGGCAAACAGGAAACTGGGGAAAGTGGGCCCAGGATTGCCTACGGATGGGATCCTCAGAGGCCAGCAGGTGAGGGATGGAGGGATGGATGGAAGACCAGACTCAGAATGTCTGACCCAGGCCTGACGGTTTCCTAGGAAACTCTAGAACAGGATATGAGATCCACTCTGAAAAAGACAGAATTGCACCTTTAAACCCAGCCTGATGCAGAACTTCCTGGGTCCTAGAAGGTATTCCTGCCAGTTAGCATCACCCATTTGCCTGTTTGCCCTTATCCACTGGTCCTTACCTCCTTCCCTAAATCCCAGAGCCTGGGGTCTGCTTCAGATATGCCATCCTTGGCTGTCTCTGACAAGGTCCCCCTTTGTAGGAGGGCATGGCTGTCCCCTTCTGAGTCCACACCCAGCTCCTCCACCCCCATCTCCTTCTTTCACCCACTGTACTCCTGCAACCACTCTGATTCCAGACCACACCACCTTAGCCTTCTCAGTTAACTGCGGTTTCAGAACTCACTTCTCACTCCTTCCCTCCAATCCCTCCCCCATAAAAATGGGCAGGAGAAAACTGTTACCTGTCTTAAAGGAGAAACACCAATCCCTCCCCCACAAAAACGGGCAGGAGAAAACTGTTATGTTTCTTAAAGGAGAAACATTGTTATTGGAGCGAGGATGGATGGAGAGTTCCGTGCTTCATTCATTCATTCATTCCTACAAGAAATAGAAACTCATTTGCTACTCCTGGAAAAGCACTCCACCAGACCCGGAATTATCCAGCTAAGTTAAGGCCCAGAGGAGGGCATGGCATAATACGGGAAGCAGGCAAGGGAGTGACTAACTACCCCTCGGGCAGGTCCTGGGATGTAGGGGTTGTGGGATGAGTACAGGAAGTTGGGGGTACATCAGACCTGGCCCAAGTCTACAAGACTTCCCAGAGACAGGTTCGTTTGAACATATTCACAAGTGGCTCAAGGAGGACACAAGTTTGGGACCTAACTGTCCCAGAAGCAAACAAGATGGGCAGAAGTGTGGAAGCTGAATCATCATCCGTGTTCCCAAAATTCCCCTCTAAGACTGAATAACGATGGGAAAGTGGCAGCAGGTGATGCAGGGGTCGGGTGGGGCAGGGAAAGCCGTGAGCTCCAAGATGAAACTTATAGGTTTGTTACAGAGGTGACAGGAACCCACTGGGGGACTTTAAGTATGGGAGAGACATGCTGGGATTGAGATCCAGAAAAACTCTCCCTGAGAAGGCTGGCCTGCAGAGGAGGAGGGCTGTGGGTTTGGGTGAGACAGAGGAATCAGGAAGCTTCTGCAAAAGTCTGGGTGGGGAAGGCTGTATATTGGAATCTATTTCATATAAGGATCAACAATCCACACATTTTCCTCACCCACCACAAATGTGAAGCCAATGATATATTTTTTATATTTACTTTTATTTATCTGGTCGTATTGGGTCTTAGTTTTGGCAGTGGGATCTCTGATCATTGTTGTGACCTGTGTGATCTTAGTTGCAGCATATGGGATCTAATTCCTTCATGAGGGATCTAACACAGGCCCCCTGCCTTGGGAGCATGGGATCTTCTTAGCCACTGGACCACCAGGGAAGTCCCCAGTGATCTTAAACTTCATGGGTTTCAAGTAGAAGTTGAGAATAAGATTGGAATAAAAACGCAGAAACTCTGGTGGAGTGGGGGGAGAAGGGAAATGCAGTTACTACAAGATCAGTTCAATTCAGTGGCTCAGTCATATCTGACTCTTTGTGACTCCATGGACTGCAGCATGCCAGGCTTTCTTGTCCATCACCAACTCCTGGAGCTTGCTTAAACTCATGTCCATTGAGTCAATGATGCCATCCAACCATTTCATCCTCTGTTATCCCCTTCTCCTCCTGCCTTCAAGCCTTCCCAGCACCAGGGTCTTTTCCAAGGAGTCAGTTCTTTGCATCAGGTGGCCAGAATATTGGAGTTTCAGCTTCAGTATCAGTCCTTCCAGTGAATAATCAGGATTCATCTCCTTTAGGATGGACTGGTTGGATCTCCTTGAAGTCCAAGGAACTCTCAAGAGTCTTCTCCAACACCACAGTTCAAAAGCACAATTCTTTGGCACTCAGCTCTCTCTATGGTCCAACTCTCACATCCATACAAGACTACTGGAAAAACCATAGCTTTGAGTAGACGGACTTGTGTTGGCAAAGTAATGTCTTTGCTTTACAACATGCTGTCTAAGTTGGTCATAGCTTTTCTTCCAAGGAGCAACGGTCTTTTAATTTCATGGCTGCAGTCACCATCTGCAGTGATTTTGGAGCCCCCCAAAATAAAGTCTCTCACTGTTTCCACAGTTTCCTCATCTGTTTGCCATGAAGTGATAGAACCAGATACCATGATCTTAGTTTACTGCAAGATAGACTCAGAGAAACAGAGTAGCTTTAGGAAAGAACTTAAGGGGACCAAGAAGAAGCCAAACAGAAGCACCTGCTGTATTCCACAAAGAGCTTGGAGCTGAATTCCAAAAGAATGCTCTAAGCTCCCCAAGTATCTGAGTTTCAGGGAGCCTCTGGTGGAAGGGCCTCCAGCTTGAAGGTCACCTACTACATGCCTTGAAGCCATTCCTTCATAGGACCCCAGTCCTGGGTGTTGTTCTCTGGCTGCTTGGCTGGCTCTGTGTGGCCAGGAGCAGAACTGAGCTTCCCTAGTCAGTAGCTGCGACAAGGTCCTGCCCCAGGAGGCCCAGTTACCTGGCAGGTAGTGGCCCCCTGGCCACGCCTGATGTCAAGGGAGAATGTGCACTCTCTTGAATGGATGGGGCTGAACTGGGAGGCCAAACCCTTGTCAGTCAAGTGCCAACAGGGCAGTTCTAGACCTGCCGATGGTTTAGTCATCACCCTTATAAAATAAAAGCACCCTAATAATTAATATAGAACAAATTAATTAAAGGAAGTGGGAGCACTGAAGGACCCACTGTGAATCGGGTGATAATTATTAGCAAACACAGAAGAGACTTAATAACTGCCCCAATTGCCGATGGACTAAGTCCTGACACCCGTGCATCTGAAGGTCAGAAGGAAACAGTGGCGTTTTCATGGCCCTTGTCTGCTCATTTGACGCTTTTGAGAATTTTTCAAGCACATCTGTCCTTTAGTCAGTTACTGTTCCAACTCTCAGGCAGAAGGACCGTAGGCTTCTCCCTACGTTCTGATGGGGGAAAAGATATAAGAGGCATCAACCCTGTAATAGGGCTTTCCCACTGGCTCGGGGGAAAGAATCCACCTGCAACGCAGGAGATGTGGGTTCGATCCCTGGGTCGGGAAGATCCACTGGAGGAGGACATGGCTGCCCACTCCGGTATCCTTGCCTGAAGAATCCCATGGACAGAGGAGCCTGGTGGGCTATAGTCCATAGGGACACAAAGAGCTGGACATGACTGAAGCAACTTGCAGGCACACAATTCTGTAATAATCAAGCAAGGCTTCAGCTGATGGCTCCCCCACATTCCTTGCTTCCAAGCAGCACTTTCTTGATCTGGGGTCATTACTCTGACTCTGACATCTACCTACCTACATCTGGACTAAATTTGAAGAGTTTCTGGATCAACTTTTTAAATGATTAGAAATGGAGACTATAACTTATGCTTGACAGGCTCTGGGTTTTTGTTTTTTTCTTTTACCAGTTCACTCACTTGCTTACATACTGCATAAAATACTTATCTGACCATTGATCCTGCTCCCTGCCTCCCCAGGTCATAATCAGAATGGACCTTCCTCACTCAGCAACCACACAGCATGTCTGCCAGGAGGTCAGGTTCAAGACCTGCACTGAGAACGTGGGGACACTGGCCCCTTCAAGCCTGAGTCAGGAGAGAACCTTGAGTGGATTGTGCTTAGTGGTTTTTTTTTAAATCTATCTTCCACTACAGAGAAGGGGCCACAGGGGAGCTTCAGTTTATGGACAGATGTGGTCCATGAACCTAGAATGTTGTCTGGTACATAGTAGACACTCAGAAAATATTTTGTGGAATAACGCAGAGAAGAAGATTATGGTAAGAACTTTCCAAGGTGGTCCTAGAGATGTCACACAAAGTGAAATGTCAGAAAGAGAAAAACAAATGCCGTAATTAATGTATATATATGGAATTTAGAAAAATGGTACAGATGAACCTGTTTGCAAAGCAGAAATAGAGATATGGGCGTAGAGAACAAATGTATGGGCACCAAGTGGGGAAGGGGATTGGGGAGAACTGGGGGATTTGGATTGACTTATATATACATTATTGATACTGTGCATAAAATACATAACTAACGAGAATCCACTGTAGAGCACAGGAACTCTACTCAGTGCTCTGTGGTGATCTAAATGGGAAGGAAATCCAAAAGAGAGGGGATATATAACTGATTCACTTTACTGTACAGCAGAAACTAATACAACATTGTAAAGCAACTATACTCCAATTAAAAAAAAATTTTTTTAAGAACTTTTTAGGAGTTTTTGCACAAGTTCTGTAAGATTCTAAGGATGAACTAGCACCTGATCACAGCAGTACTTGTTCCCTCGGCATCGCTATCCACCTGTTACAGGCAATATGTGGGAAGAATGAAAGGGCAAGGGAGACCACAGCAGTCTTCTGTGGTTGCCTGGGGACCCTGTGAACTTGCCAGAGCCTGTGCAGAGCTGGGACTCACAGGATGTGCACTCACACCTCCCCTCGAGGTCCAGAGACCACATCTCCAGCAAATTCAAATTCCCTCTGGCCCACCCCATGGCTGTTCCTAGCACCAACCAGCTAATCTTACACAGCACAAAAGCAGTGGGCAGCGACTTGCCGGTGGTCCAGTGGTTATGATCCGCATTGCAGTGCAAGGCAGGTGGGTTCATTCTCTGGTCAGGGAACTAAGATCCCACATGCCACAGGAGCAACTAAGCCTGTGTGCCCAAACTAGAGAGAATCTGTGTGCTGCAGTGAAAGATCCCACTTGACGCAACCAAGATTCAACTCAGTCAAATTAAAAAAAGAAGAAGAAATGCAGTGGGCAGCATGTTCAGTGCATGGTGGAAAATCTTTCATTAGAATCTCAACCTCTGGCCCTCATGCATGGCACAGTTCCTGGTCCCCAGCCCTCCAAGTGCCCTTGTAGCCTTTCTGAGGCTGCTGATGCTTCCTGGGCAGAAGCAGCAAAGCCTGCATCTCCCATTGGGAGGGAAGCTAGCAATCTCCTTCCAAGTCAAATCTTGGGGGCACATGTGCTCTACCACTACTGCTGATGAAAAGGATGGACTGCAAAATATTGACAGACCACAGGAAGAGAAAATGTTTCTTAAGAAGACTTGAGAGCCATGTGCAACCATTCCTGATCACAGACGCGATACATGAATCCAGATCTCTGGTTACTGGCCAGACACCAGTTTTGTCTCTTTCTTTAACGAGGCTGAAAGCGTGAAGATATTTTAGTGGTGAAGCATACAGGGCCCCTTCTCTACAGCTACCTGTCCACACAGAGGCAACAATCCGATTCTGAAGGGAGGAAGTTCCCTGGGAGCAAGTACGTCTGCGTATTATCTATGTTGCTTCAGGGGAACAGAACAGTACTAATTGTGCTTGTTCCTCAGTGAAACCTTACTTTTGAAACCACCCCCTCCACCAAGTTCTTCTGCTAAAACCCAGTGTGATCACTTCCTAACGTAGCCCATTTCCCCCCACTTCTCTCCACCCTACTCCTGTCCACATCACCTCTCATCTGGCTGACGACAGCTGTCCCAGATGGTGTCCCTGAAATCTTGCTACCTTCCCATCCGTTTGCCCCTCCAGCTGGAAAGATCTTGCTTGAATCCCTTCCCTAAAGCTGTCTATGGTTTCCAGTGTCCTTAGGGTTGAGTTCAGTTCTCCTTAACATGACCTGACCCTTCCCAACCACTTCAGCCTCGTCTCTTACTCAACGAAAGAGCCTTTATCAGCTCCTTTCCACTTTTCAAGACAATAACCCTCCATCCCTTCCAGACTGTGTAGAACAGAACCTCCTTTGTGGCAACATCCCCCAGAGCTCATCTTCCTCCCTCCCAACTGCTGTCAACCTACCTCTTCACCTACTAACTCACTCAGCTCATCCCTCTAGCCTGCCGCCTGTAGGGGATCTTATGATGCCCAATCACCGCCTCTCCTGCAGTCTATCGAGTACTATCATCTGTCTGAACTTAGTTCGTCTTAGCCCTCATTAACGCTTTGTGATGGCAGGTTTCCCGCGTGACTGACAGCCAGCCCTGGTTGGGCTTGTTTGCTAGCTGCTGCTTTAGCAACACCCCATGCGGTCTTGCACCAAGAAGTGTGATCATTTCAGAAGAGCAGCGAATCTCCACCTCTCTGCTCCCTTCCCAATCTCCTGCCCAGCACTAGCCTTTAGCTCCAGGTTCATTTCATACCTGGATCCTCCTTTTATTCAATCACTCGAGTCTGGTTTACCTGTTGTACTAATGCTTCCCTGAGATGGAACTGCCGCTGTCACTTTTCTTCCCCCTGTCACTGACTCAGCTTCGTATTCCTCCCCTAGTCAGAAAATCTCACCAAAGACCTCAGAAGTTCCCAGAAACTTTGAGAAATGCTGAAAATTTGGCTCCTTAATTCTTCAAGGCTGTCGGGAGGGCTGGAGCGCCCCCTAGAGGTGACAGTGAGGACGACTTTTGTAAAGTCGCCGGGGTCTCTCTCTGGATCCCCATCAGCAACTCAAGAATTGCCAGCTGTAAATCTGGAAGGACGGAGAGGTGTCGTCTAGCCTAGCTGCTTACAGCTACAGATGAAAAACTTGACAATAGGATCTCGAAGAGGAAAGATGGTGAAACTATCGGTCTAATGTCCCCCCTTGTTCCTCCCAGCCCCTCACTCACATGGGTTACTTCCCAGGTGGTGCTAGTGGTAAAGAACCCACCTGCCAGTGCACGGGACTTAAGAGAGCTGGGTTCAGTCAATGAGTCGGGAAGATTCCCTGGAGAAGGGCATGGCAACCCACTCCAGTATTCTTGTCTGGAGAATCCCATGGACAGAGAAACCTGGCAGACTACAGTTCATAGAGTCTCACAGTCAGAAAGGACTTAGCACAGCACAGCACATCATACTTAGTGTTTCTGTGCATATGAATTAAATTAAAACTATTAATTCAGGATCAGTAGAGACAAATGCCTGGGATGGACACTCATCTGCTTTCCTTCTCTCTCTAACACGGGTGAAGAACTGTTATGACCTTAATGAGAGTTTGTTTTACAGCCAAGAGCAGAGTCTAAGGCAATAAGTGATAGCCAAGGTCCTTCTTGCGGGGGAACATCCAAGAACTTGATTCCCGAATCTCTTTTCCAGAATCATACCAGACGGGATTGCACTGTATAAACCCTCATTTCCACAGACCTCCATCACCCATATGATAAAAAAACCTGGAACACTATGGACAAATTTAATAATCATAGGAAATGAGAAATATTTATTTATAGACCTTTTATGGGACCTACAAGGTAAAACGAGTGATGTTTTCAGAACACTCCCTCCCACCATGCTGCTGCTGCTAAGTCACTTTAGTCGTGTCCGACTCTGTGTGACCCCATAGATGGCACCCCACCAGGCTCCCCTGTCCCTGGGATTCTCCAGGCAAGAACACTGGAGTGGGTTGCCATGTCCTTCTCCAATGCATGAAGTGAAAAGTGAAAGGGAAGTCGCTCAGTCATGTCCGACTCTTCATGACTCCATGGACTGCAGCCTACCAGGATTCTCCGTCCATGGAATTTTCCAGGCAAGAGTACTGGAGTAGGGTGCCATCACCTTCTCCACCATACCCAAAAATAAACTCAAAATGGTTTAAAGACTTAAATATAAACTATGACACCATAAAAATCCTGGAAGAAAACATAGGTGAAACATATTCTGACATAAATTATCACAATATTTTATTAAATCAATCTCCCAAGTCAAAAGAATTAAAAGCAAAGAATAAGCAAACAGGACCTAATCAAATTTAAAAGCTTTTGCACGGCAAAGAAAACCATCCACAAAATGAAAAGACAGTGACTGACCAGGAGAAAATATTTGCAAATGATACCACCAACAAGGGTTAATTTCCAAAATATACAAACAGCTCATGCAACTCAATATGTATTTTAAAAAAACAACCAGATCACAAAATGGACAGAAGATCTGAAGTAGACATAGTCCCAAAAGACATATGGATGGCCAAAAGGCACATGAAAAAGTGCTGAACATCAGTAATTATGAGAAATGCAAGTCAAAACTATAATGAGATGTCATCTCATACTGGTCAAAATGCCCATCATCAAAAAAATCTACAAACAATAAATGCTGAAGAGGGTATGGAGAAAAAGGAATCCTCCTATACTGTTGGTGGGAATGTAAATTGGTGTGCCACTATGGAAAACAGCATGGAATTTCTTTAAAAAGCTAAAAATAGAGCTGCATGATCTAGAGTCCCACTCTTGGGCATACATGTGGAAAAAAAATTCTAATTCAAAAAAATATATGTACTCCACTATTCACAGCAGCACTGTTTACAACAGTCAGGCCATGGAAGCGACCTGAGTGTCCATCAACAGATGGACAGATAAAGAAAATGTGGTACATGTATACACTGGAATATTAGCCACAAAAAAGAATGAAATACTGCCATCTGCAACAACACTGATGGACCAGAAATTGTCATATTAAGTGAAGTGAGTCGACAAATATTACGTGCACATATGTATAATCTAAAAATCAGTATAAATGAATCAATTTACAGAGCAAATAGACTCAAAGACTAGAAAACAAACTTACGATTATCAAAGGGAATAGGGAAGAGGAGAGATATAAATGAGTATAGGATTAATAGACACCCAGTACTCTACATAAAATAGATAAGCAACAAGGATCTACTGTATAACACAGGAAATGATATTTAACTTCCTATAATAATCTATAATAAATTTATTTCTCAAAAATAAATCAAATGAGCCTCTCACTTCAGTGAAAGCAGTTGACAGCATTTGTTGCCAATGATAAAATGATCTTTCAAGCAAAAATGTAATTTTGCAAACTGTGTATCTGCCATTGAAAACTAGACCACTTCCTAACCCTGAAAAACTTTTCCAGTGGAGTCAGTGGTGTCATTAACAAACGTGCCATTTTTTGTCGTGTATAATGAAATCTGTCAACATTTGGAAGTCACTATTTTCATTGCTCAGTGAGTCACTGTTTTCCAAATGACCAGGCCATGATGTCACTAAATCACGCAGGGGTGCAGATCCACTCAAGTGCGTGACTGACTGTTGGATTTTATTAATAATCTGAGCATGAAATTCACCCATGTGGTTTCAGATTCCACACTGCAGCTATCCTTTAAGAAACATCTACTTGTCAGTTTTTCGGGTAAAAAAAAATCCCCGATTATCTATTAAATACTTCTCCTCTTTATGACTACATATCTGTGTGAAACCAAATTTTCTCTGTACATTGCAAAGGGAGCAACACATCACAACACATTTTATTCAGAAGTAAACATGAGAATTCAACTATCTTCTTTTAAACACACATTAGACAGAGTTGTAAGCAGGTAAAACAATGCCACTCTTCTCATTAAAATTTCTTTGCTTTGGAAAATATTTTTTTAATAAAAATTGTGTTATGTTAACATGTGATGAATTTATTGGTGTTATTTTTAAAATTTATTTATTTGACTGTGCCAGGTCTTAGTTGAGGCACACGGATCTTTGATCTTCACTGTAGCATGTGGGGTCTTTAGGTGCAACATGCAAACCCTAAATTGAAGCATGTGGGGTCTAGTTCCCTAACTGGGGATGGAACCCAGGCCCCTGCATTAGGACCATGGAGTCTTAGCCACTGAACCACCAGGGAAGTCCCTCAATGTGGTTTTTAGTGAACACTTTTTTAAACTTCTCAATTTGCATTTCTAATATATATGAACAAAAATATTTTGCCTGTCTCTGTCATCCTTATCTCCATAGCAGCTATAAATAAATCAAGTTATTAATATATTAATCTCCTATATTAAAATTCTTTCAATTAATTCTACGGCAGTTAGAATAAACTCCAAACCCTTTCTGCAGCTCACAGTGCACTAAAAAAGGCCCACGGCCAGCATTTGCCATCATCTGGGGACCCCAGTCTGAGTTTCAGCACAGCCTCCAGCTCCCTATTTCAGACCACACCAAGCTACTCTCACTTCAGGTCTTTGAATTTATTTATCCAGACCCTTGCATGGTGGCCTGATTGAAGGAGGAGTGGATGAAATTCTGGATAAAGAGGACCCGAAGACAGCGGTATCTTTCCTGGACAGGTCTGTAGATCAGATTCAACCTGAAGGTCACCAGCTGGTGACTTCGGCTCTAGAAGTTCAAAGTGAAAAGAATGAGGATAAAAACCAGGTGGGGGGAGGGGGTTAAGAAAAAGAAGAAGAAGATGATGAAGAAGAAGTACGCTTTTAGCAAAATTAAATGGCAGGGGTGCAGAAAGGCCCTGGGTTCTGATACAGTGTGAGTGTCCCTGACAATTTCCATTTGAAGCCTGGGTCTCCTGCATTGCAGGCAGATTCCTTACCATCTGAGCCACCAGGGAAGAGAGTTTCTTCACTTAATATTCCTTATAAATCAGTTCCTGGATAGCTTCTTCATTCTTTTTTCACAGTCACGTTGTATTGTATTTTAGAGAGGTACCATAATTTATTTAAACACTTCCTTTTTGAACACTTCCCATTCCCTTCCATTTTTTTTTTGCAGTTAAAAACCAGTGGCACTTAATAAAATTTGCACAGTATCATGCAAGTGTGCAATATTCTATAAGGTAAATCCCCAAGAGTGTCATGTTGGGTCAAAGGTTACCTATATTTGTAATTTTGTTAAATATGGTCGAATTACTCTCCGTTTTACCTGTCAGCATTAATGTAAGAAAGTTCTAATTTCTCACAGATACATCAACATAGCACATTGTCGAATCTGGGTTTTTTTCCAACCTGATAGGTGAAAAATGAAAGTTTGGTGTAGTTTTAATTTGCATGACTCAAGTGAGATTGCACATCATTTTTATATACTTAAGGGCCATATCCATTTTCCACCCTTGAACTATGTGTTCACATCCTTCCCCCACTTTCCTTTGGGATTTTTGATCTTTGGCTAATTGGCAGCTATGGGTTCTTCACCCATTAGGAAGACTGCCTTTCTCTGTGATATGAGTTGCACATATTTTTCCTAGTTTATCATACTTGCAAGTGATGTTTTGCCATGCAGAACTTTTTATATTGTTAAATTCCTCATTCTTCTGCGATTTCCACAGTTTCGTGATTTCTGGATTTTGAACCAGAGTGAGAAACATATTACTCACCTCAGCTTTATAAAGGTTTTAACACAGAAAGTCTCTTAAGTTCTCCTTTGCATTTATATGGATTTTTTTTAACATCCATTTTGATTCATTTGGAGCTTTTTTCCCCCCCAACTTATCACACAGGGAAGAGGATTCCTTGCGTCCTTGCTCTCCATCCAGCCCCCCTAGACTCCCCTCTATCCTAACCTGAACTTGGCCCTGTCACCACCTTTAGACATTACAGCAGCTGCCAGCGATGCGGACTTCAGGAGAAGGTGGCAGGCCTCGGGCATCTCCAGGAGGGATCAGAA
>SJYC01026904.1:0-18911 GCA_006408675.1 Madoqua kirkii
GGAAGGGGTGGGGCGAGGGGGGGCGGCGGGGACAGGGCAGCGCTGAGCCTCGAGGTTGGACCTTTCGGTGGGATGGCAGAGTCCCTGGACTTCTGCATTTTCCTACAGTTAAAAAGACATGGTGGACCTAGAAATTGTCATACTGAGTGAAATAACTCAGAGAACGAGGAATCTTGCATGACATCCCTTCTATGTGGAATCTAAAAAGAAATGAACAAATCAACTTATAAAACAGAACCAGACTCACAGACTTGGAGAAAGAACTTACGGTTACAGGAGGGAAGGATGGGGGGAAGGGATAGTTAGGGAGTTTGGTATGGACAGGTACACACTGACATATTTGAAATGGATAACAAACAAGGACCTACTTATAATACAGAGGACTCTGCTCAATATTATGTGGCAGCCTGGATGGGAGAAGAGTCTGGGGAAAAATGGATTCTTGTATATGTATGGCTGAGTCCCTTTGCCCACCGAAAACTACCCCAGTATTATTAAATCAGCTATACGCCAATAAAAAGCAAAAGGTTTTAATAAAACCTGATTCTTTAAAAAAAGAAACAGACATGGGACTTCCCTGGCGGTGCAGTGGTTATTAAGACTGCACAGGTTGTGGGTTTGATACCTGGTTGGGGAACTAAGATCCTGCATGCCACAAGGCATGGCTAAAAATAGACAAATAAATAACATCTTAAAAAAAAAAACAGAAAGAAAGCAGTGGCCTAAGCCTATGACTAAGTGACCTGGTACAGTGGCATCATGGGAATATCCTTGAGTGAAGCAGTTTGACTGCGCTGATGGGGAAGCAAGAACCACTCAGAGAGCGGGGGGTGAGAGGCCAGTACAAAGTCATAAAACCAATTCCCTATGTTCTGCCCTCCTTTAGACCCAAATCCAGTACTGCTTCTTCCGTGAAGACCTCAACTCACACCACACTCTCCTGAACCCCTAACATGTGTGTATCAGTGGCACATGTTATAGCACAAGCTAATTCTTCACTTTTGGTATTTTGCTTTGATTTCCACATCTACACACCACAAGCCCTGAGTACAGAGACCACATCTGGCCTCAGCGCTTCCTGCCGCATCTGTGGCAGGGTTGCCGAGTCCCTGCTGAGCCAAGGGACCACGGTGAAAGGGAAATAACAGTAACAGCCAGTGTATACTGAGCACCTAGCGTTGTGCTGGGCCAGTACCACTGTGAGCACTTGACGCATGACTCTATATAATTTTCACACAGTCTCTGGAGGTGAGCCCCACATTACAGACGAGATAACAGAGGATCACCATCATCGCAGAGAAGCTGAGTGAATGGCCCAAGGCCACACAGCCATGAAGAAGCAAGGTCAGGATTTGAAACCAGGAAGCCTAGTTTCAGAGCCCACGTGCTTACGCACCCCCCAACGCAGAGCTGTCCCCCACAGACACCTGAGAGGCAGATGAGGTCAGAGAAATGGAGAAGGCACACCCTTCCCAGAAAAAAGAAGCTGATTCCCAGAACCTTTACCCCAACTTGGTCTGCGACAGCCAGCAGCGAAAAGGCCACCAGCCTTCTCCCAGAGTCTCAGCTCTGCTTCCGCTTTTGACAAGTCCACCCCAAGACCAGCTCTTCCCTCTGCCCATGGATCCAGCCTTCCCCCACCCTGACCTCCCAGAGGTCCTCCTGCCTCCCCGTGGATCGGGAGGGTGGGAAGAAGAGGGTGGGATCTGTCAGTTACTGAGATCAGAGCCCCAGCTGGCACCTGGAAGTCACCTGCTGGGGACGTGATCCCTGACTGGGCTACCAGAACATGACTGGCTGGAGACCCCTCCTTGCCCTAGAAAGGCAGCCCCCACATTAAAAGTGCCCCTCCCCCACCTCCCGCCCCTTGCCACAGACTCGCTTTCAAACCCTCTAGGGACAGGAATGTCCCAGAGTCCCACCTCTGCAGCCCACCCCAGCCAGCCAGGTCCAAAACCACCAGGGGCACCCCTGCTCAATCGGGACCAGGAGACAGGATGGAGTCTACTGCCGCATAAGAGAAACGGTACAGATGAGGCTGTTTGCAGGGCGAGGATAGAGACACGGATGCAGAGAATGGACATGTGAACACGCTGGGGGAAGGGAGGGTGTGACAAATTGGGAGACTGTGACCGACATATATACACTACCGTGTGTAAAAGAGAGAGCTAGTGGGAACTTGCTGTACAGCAGCAAGAGCTCAGCTCAGTGCTCTGTGATGACCTACAAGAATGGGATGGGCGTGGGTGGGAGGGAGGACCAAGAGGGAAGCGATACATATATAGCTGTTGTTGTTTAGTTGCTATGTTGTGCAACTCTTTGCAACCCCATAGACTTCAGCATGCCGGGCTTCCCTGTCCTCCACTAGCTCCTGGAGTTTGCTCAAACTCATGTCCGTTGACTCAGTGATGCTATCTAACCATCTCACCCTGTGCTTTTGCTTTCAATCTTTCCCAGCATCAGGGTCTTTTCCAGTGAGTCAGCTCTTCACAGCAGGTAGCCAAAGTATTGTAACTTCAGCTTTAGCATCACTGCTTCCAATAAATATTCAGGGTTGATTTCCTTCAGGATTGGCTGGTTTGATCTCTTTGCTGTCAAAGTGACTCTCAAGGTCTCCAGCACCACAATTCAAAGCATCAGGTCTTCGGCGCTCAGTCTTCTTTATGGTCCAACTCTCACATCCGTACATGACTACAGGAAAAGTCATAGCTTTGACTCTTTGAACCTTTGTTGGCAAAATGACATCTTTGCTTTTTAATATGCTTCCCTGGTGGCTCAGCCAGTAAAGAATCTGCCTGCAATGCAGGCGACTCAGGTTCAATCCCTAGATTGGGAAGATCCCCTGGAGAAGGGAACGGCAACCCACTCCAGTATTCTTGCTTGGAGAATCCCATGGATAGAGGAGCCTGGTGGGCTATAGTTCATGGGGTCGCAAAGAGTTGAGCATGACTGAGTGACGTAACAGCAACAAGGTTTATATATGGCTGATTCACTTCATTGTACAGCAGAAACTAACACAACATTGTAAAACAACTATACTCCAGCTGGAAAAAAAAAAAAGAACAAAGGACCTTGCCACCGGAGGCAGACAAGAAACATTCAGTGAGGTGGGGAAATCTTTCCTTTGCAGGTGGTGCCTATCTGAAGGATTGAATATATGAATATGTGAAGTAAAAGTGAACTCCTTGCTCTGGTAGCAACGTAAACATATTCCTGGATAGATACATCAGCAATAAAGAAAGCATCAGACCAACTGTTGAAGGCATAAACTGTCAGTACAGTTCAGAGAGACACTGGCTTGGAGAATATTTATGGAAATCACTATGTGCATAAAATTTAAGTATAAAGTGAAACACGATTTTATTCCTTCATTTTATTCTGTTTATTCCTTCATTGAGCAAACCCCTACAGGTGTCTCCCAGACTGGGCTCTTCCTGGGGTTCTCCGCTGGATGTAGAAAGGGGCTATATACCCTCAGGGAAGTGACAGCCTGGAAGACATGGATGGAGAAATAAATAGTTGTGTGCGGTGAAGGTTTGGGATTCTGGGGTGGATGTCTACATCCATCCTGAAGGTCTCCAGGAGGGGACAGTCATCTGCAAAGTGGCTCAGGGAAGAAGGGTGGGATGGTGAAGGGATGCTGCTGGAAGTGGCAGGAAGGTGCAGACACCTGCCAAGCACAGGTCAGGGGACCACGAGGTGGGCAGCAGGGGTAAAGATGAGGATATAGTGACAATTAACGCTGGAGATGTGGCCAGGAGTCAGGTCATGGATTTAAAGGATGATTGTATTAATGTGGCTGCTGTAAGCACCTCCATCTAAAATAGTCAAGAACATGATTCAAAGTCTCCCTTACGTGGCATTAATTATCTGGGCTTCTTCAAGGGTAAAAACGTTCACTCTCACAATGGGAGGCCTGGCCTTGGCGGATGGGCCCCAGGGGAGCAAGCAGCTGGGGGGGGGGCAGGGGAGTGGTGGCAGGAAGGAGGAGCCAGGGAGCCAGGCATCACTACTGTCCCTGCTGAGGCAGGCTCGCCTTGTGGTCCTTGCAGCTTCACACACTTGATTTTGCCTAAAGCTCAAGAATTTCCAATACTTTTCAACTATATTAACTGGCCAAAAATTCTATGATTTTTCTCTTCTAATGCAATCCCTTGTAGACAGTAGGCCATGTTTTCTCTGAATTAGTTCCACATGGTTGAACAAAGGTACTGACCTAGGGCAGAGAAACACAATGATTACCACGGTCCATTGTCAGCCACCTGCAAGCCCCTGTACTAACGGCATATACATATAATATTTATATCTATACATAATTATATATATATAATATATACTATTTTTAACTGTAATTGTTTTTAAAGTTATGTTGTATTTTCATTCAATAAATTTTTTTTCTGGCTACGATGCATGTAGGATCTTAGCCCCCAAATCAGGAATCAAACCTGTAGCCCCTGCAGTGGAAGCACAGAGCCTTCCTAACCACTGCAGAGGCAGGGAAGTCCAAATAATACTTACATTTATATATAACATAATTCATATCTATGAATCTGTGTATAATTTTTACATAATATTTGCATATTTATCTCATTTAATACAACAAACTCAGGAGGTAAAATTCCTACCATACGCTGCACGTAGAGAAAGCCAGCTCAAGTCTGCAGTCAAAGCCCCATAAGTGATAGGTCAGGGATTCAAAGTCAGGTCTGCTTGGCCTGGGCTCTGACCCCTCCATTACACCCAGGATGCCCATGGGGCTGACAGGGCCCAGAAACTTCAAGGTTGAAGACCTGAGTTCAGGGCCTTCTTCACCTTCTCGCACCTCTTACGTCACCCCTGGAAGCAGAGCAAAGGTCCAGGAAAGCCATCACTGTCTTTGGGTCCTCTGGATCCAAGATTTCCTCCACTCCTTCCTCCTCTGAGGGGCATGAGGGATCTTAGTGCCCCCACCAGGGGGCGGGACCCATGCCCCCTGCAGTGGAAGTCCAGATTCTTTGTCACTGGACCCCTGGGGAGGTGCTTCTTCTGACATTCTGATGGACTCCATTCCCACCAGATTCACATCCTTCCACTTCCAATACTGGATTTTCCCTCTTCCCTCCTGCCCCTGCTTGACTGAGAGGCGCCTTCTGGAAGTCGAAACCCGTGCAGGGAAATGAAAGACGTTGGACTCCAGGAAGCTGCTGACTCCACGGCTGGGAGAACTGGAGGAGGCAAGGCATCCGGAAGCCTGCAGCCTCCTGCGCTCTGCCCAGGGCCAGTGGAGAGGAGGCTTTGGAAAGGGTAAGGCAGGCTTGCAGCACTCACCTCTGACTGAGGTCACGCAGCCTCCCCAGTGTCACGTTCCCACCCAGCTCTGATGAAACTCCAGGCGCTAACGTGGCAAGAACAGGACAAGGGGGCGGGCTCCTTTCACCCTGGAAAACAAAGACTTGCCAAAGAAGTTCAGATTTGCCTCAAGTGACAGTGTGTTAACAGAATGCAGCTTTGTGTCTGCATCACACGCAGGCTCCTGCTTCAGACAAACACCAGGGTGGAGCTGGGACACTCTGTCCATCAGTGTGTCTGGCTTGTGCAGAATCCTGTTCATGCCGAGAAGCCAGAACAGAAGACTGCTGTGAAACTGTCTTGGACCTGGGATGTGTAGGATCAAAACTACACTTTGACAACAAGAGATTCTCAGAGTAAGTGAAATAAATTAGAGAAAGACAAACACCATATGATATCATGTGTATGTGGACTCTAAAATATGGCACAAAAATATCTGTGAAGCAGAAACAAAATCATGGATATAAAGAACAGATAGACTAGTGGTTGTCAAAGGGGAGGGGACTGGGAGACAGATGAAGTAGGAGGCTGGGGTTAGCAGATGGAAGCTTTTCTATAGAGAACGGATAAACAAAGTCCTACTGTATTGCACAGAGAACAACAGCTGATATCCTATGATAAACTATAATGGAGAAGACTATTTTTGAAAAAGAATGTATTATAACTGAGTCACTTTGCTGTTCAGCAGAAATTAACACAACATTGTAAACCAAATATAGTTCAGTAAAAAGTTGATTAAAAGAAATTGTGTCTTGGAAGATAAGAGGGGAAGAAGGGAGAGATGGACTCAGTGGCTGGTAGGGGAGCTGAACATAACCCTGTCTCGTGGATTAAACTTGGTCCGAAGCCTATTAACTAAGAGCTCTGTCTGGATGAATACACAGGCAGATGCGACTGGGGGTTCCACGCTGGAGAAAAGAATACACTGAGGTCTCTCCAGGGCTCTGGGGCCAGCTTCAGGAAGAGTGGACCGGGCTTTCTAGCCGTGACACTTCTCCGGGCAGCACAGCACCGCCTAGTGGTGGGATGGCTGTGCACGTCATCCCAAGAGCATGGAAACAGCGCCACCTGCTGAGCGCTCTGCAGCGTGCCGTCTTGCCAATGCAGTCTGCTGCTGCTGCTGCTGCTGCTGCTGCTGCTAAGTCGCTCCAGTCGTGTCCTACTCTCTGCGACCCCATAGACTGCAGCCCACCAGCCTCCCCCGTCCCTGGGATTCTCCAGGCAAGAACACTGGAGTGGGTTGCCGTTTCCTTCTCCAATGCATGAAAGTGAAAAGTGAAAGTGAAGTTGTTCAGTCGTGTCTGACTCTTCGCGACCCCATGGACTGCAGCCCACCAGGCTCCTCCATCCTTGGGATTCTCCAGGCAAGAGTACTGGAGTGGGGTACCACTCAGTCTTCTGTAGGTACATTCAATTTGCTGACTAAAATGAGGTACTGGGCCTATTGAAGAAAGAAATGGCAACCCACACCAGTATTCTTGTCTGGAGAATCCCATGGACAGGGGAACCTAATGAGCTGTACAATCCATAGGGTTGCAAAGATTTGGACAGGACTGAGCACGCACTCGTGCACTGGGGCTATTGGACGTATACTGGTGAAATTTAAAAAGAAAGTGAAAATACAATATAGTATGCTTACTGGAATAATGAAAATCAAGGAAAAGGGGCAGTAATTATTTCCATAATATGTGCTGCCTTGTGCTGAGGTGTGAACCTAAATCACACCTTACCGTGAAGAAAGAGTGAATTTTGGAGTCAGGCAACCGAGATCAAATTTCCACTAACTTTGTAAACTTGAGAAAATTACTTAATATCTCTGAGTTTCAGTTTTCCTTATCTTTAAATGGGGAAGGGTTTATCTTGCATTCTGACAGCAACATTTAAATGAGATAATGTACATAAACTTAAAAGGAAATGTGTATAAAGTAGATCAGATAGTATATATCATAATTAGGATTCTAAAGCATCACATACAATTTTAGCATAGAAAATTTCACCTGCTTGTTAAAACTGAAAAATTCCTGAAACAGATATATCAGATGAGAAGCCAGAATCTCCGAGGTTTTCAGTTTGTTTGCTTCTTTTTAAATATACTAGATTTTCTCTTCTCTAGAAAAACTAATTCTGACTCTTCTCCAAAAAGCAACCTATTTCTGGTCACTGGGTCTAGAAACAATTTTATCAAATTGAGATTCCACTAACATTTATTGAACATCTGCCACTTTCAGAGCCACTCTTATTTTCAGCAGCAAAATCTAAAGCATCAAGACCCATCCCCTCTCTCCAGCAGAAAAGCCTTTGCCAAGAATACGAGAAGCTCCTGTTTTCATACCCTCTCAAGTACTTTCAGATGACTCAGAAAAGTCACAAATGCCCAATGAAAGCATCCCAAATGTCCATTAATAGAGGGCTAGGTTGTAGTCTGTCCATACAATGAAATACAGATTCACAATTGAAAAGTTAAACAACCAGACAAACACAATATGGGTGAATCTCAGATCTTAGCAAAAAAAAAAAAAAAAAAAAAAAAAAAGAAAGATCAGACTGCGTATACTGTATTTTTACGAGGTTCTAGAATATGAAGTGCTAATCTGTGATGATAGAAATCAGAATAGCAATTTGCTGTGGATGAGGGTGAGGATTGACTTCAAGGGGAGGTGCTAGGTAACTGGTGGGGGAATGAGTATGTTTCCAGCCTTGATTTGGATGATGGTTACACAGGTGGGCTTTCCTGGTCGTTCAGTTTGGGTTCAATCCCTGGGTTGGGAAGAACCCCTGGGGAAGAGAATCGCAACCCACTCTGGTATTCTTACCTGGAGAATTCATGGACAGAGGAGCCTGGCTGGCTAGAGCCCACAGGATCACAAAGTGTTGGACATGACTGAGTAACACTAACACAACACAGGTGTACCGATGCAGGCGCCTGCTGCAGCCTGCCGGGACTATTAACAGGACTGATGGTTAACGTTTCAGGACTTTTGCAAGCCAGCTGACAATCACACTGGTAGATTGAAATCCTTTGTCTTGAATGTATTTATTTCATAGAGCAGCTCACAGAGAAACATCCTTTTATTATAAATGAATGTAACTCAGGAAGAATCAGATGGGTGCTAGGGAAGCTGGATTTAGAAAAGGCAGAAGAACCAGAGATCAAATTGCCAACATCTGTTGGGTCACAGAAAAAGCAAGAGAGTTCCAGGAAAACATCTACTTCTGCTTTATTGACTATGCCAAAGCCTTTGACTGTGTGGTTCACAACAAACTGTGGAAAATTCTTCAAGAGATGGGAATACCAGACCACCTGGCCTGCCTCCTGAGAAATCTGTAAGCAGGTCAGGAAGCAACAGTTAGAACTGGACATGGAACAACAGACTGGTTCCAAATAGGAAAAGGAGGACGTCAAGGCTGTATATTGTTACCCTGCTCATTTAACCTCTATGCAGAGTACATCATGAGAAATGCCAGGCTGGATGAAGCATAAGCTGGAATCAAAATTGCCAGGACAAATATCAATAACTTCAGATATATAGATGACACCACCCTTATGGCAGAATGCAAAGAAGTACTAAAGAGCCTCTTGATGAAAGTGAAAGAGGAGAGTGAAAATATTGGCTTAAAATTCAGCATTCAGAAAACTAAGAACATGGCACCTGGTCCCATCACTTCATGGCAAATAGACAGGGAAACAATGGAAACTGTGAGAGACTAGACTTTGAGGGGGGAGCCATAACTCAGGAAGAATCAGATGGGTGCTAGGGAAGCTGGATTTAGAAAAGGCAGAAGAACCAGAGATCAAATTGCCAACATCTGTTGGGTCACAGAAAAAGCAAGAGAGTTCCAGGAAAACATCTACTTCTGCTTTATTGACTATGCCAAAGCCTTTGACTGTGTGGTTCACAACAAACTGTGGAAAATTCTTCAAGAGATGGGAATACCAGACCACCTGGCCTGCCTCCTGAGAAATCTGTAAGCAGGTCAGGAAGCAACAGTTAGAACTGGACATGGAACAACAGACTGGTTCCAAATAGGAAAAGGAGGACGTCAAGGCTGTATATTGTTACCCTGCTCATTTAACCTCTATGCAGAGTACATCATGAGAAATGCCAGGCTGGATGAAGCATAAGCTGGAATCAAAATTGCCAGGACAAATATCAATAACTTCAGATATATAGATGACACCACCCTTATGGCAGAATGCAAAGAAGTACTAAAGAGCCTCTTGATGAAAGTGAAAGAGGAGAGTGAAAATATTGGCTTAAAATTCAGCATTCAGAAAACTAAGAACATGGCACCTGGTCCCATCACTTCATGGCAAATAGACAGGGAAACAATGGAAACTGTGAGAGACTAGACTTTGAGGGGGGAGCCCCAAAATCACTGTAGATGGTGACTGCAGCCATGAAATTAAAAGATGCTTGCTCCTTAGAAGAAAAGTTTTGACCAAGCTGAAAAGTGAAAGTGAAGTCGCTCAGTCATGTCTGACTCTTTGCAATCCCATAGACAGTAACCTACCAGGCTCCAAGGTCCATGGGATTTTCCAAGCAAGAATACTGGAGTGGGCTATCATTTCCTTCTCCAGGGGATCTTCCCAACCCAGGGATCAAACCCAGGTCTCCTGCATTGCAAACAGACGCTTTATCTGAGCCACTAGGGAAGCTTTAAAGCAGACATTACTTTGCCAACAAAGGTCCGTTTAGTCAAAGCTATGGTTTTTCCAGTAGTCATGTATGGATGTGAGAGTTGGACTATAAAGAAACCTGAGCCCAGAAGAATTGATGGTTTTGAAGTGTGGTGTTGGAGAGGACTCTTAAGAGTCCCTTGGACTGCAAGGAGATCCAACCAGTCCATCCTAAAGGAAATCAGTCCTGAATATTCATTGGAAGGACTGATGCTGAAGCTGAAACTCCAGTACTTCGGCCACCTGATGGGAAGAGCTGACTCATTTGAAAAGACCCTGATGCTGGGAAAGGTTGAAAGTGAGAGGAGAAGGGGACAACAGAGGATGAGATGGTTGGATGGCATCACCGACTCAATGAACATGAGTTTGAGTAAACTCTGGGAGTTGGTGATGGACAGGGAGGCCTGGCGTGCAGCAGTCCATGGGGTCGCAAAGAGTCAGACATGACTGAGTGAATGAACTGAGCTGATGGCAAGGTTGTGGCAAGCAGGCGGAGTTCCATGAGCCCTCCAACACCTGGAATGCCATCCTTTTGGGATTTGGAGGAGGCTTTCTTACAGAGGCATGGTGGATTACATCATCAGTCTTGGTGACTGATCTCAGATTCCAGCTCCCCTCCCTGAGATGGGGAGCTGCAAGTGCTGACCTTCTGATCACATGGTTGTGTCCCTAGGCAACCAGCCCCATCTCTAGGTGACCTGGGGGCTTTCTAAAAGTCATCTCATTAACATAACAGAAGACACCTTTATCACTCTTGTGGCACCCAGTTCCAAGAGTTTTAGGAACCTTGTGCCAGATGAGAGAATGAAGACCAAATACATGACTTATTATAAATCTTGGGCTTCCCAGGTGGCTCAATGGTAAAGAATGCACCTGCTAATACAGAAGTTGAAGGTTCACTTCCTGGGTCAGGAAGATCCCCTGGAGAAGGTAATAACAACCCACTCCAGTATTCTTGCCTTGGAAAATCATGGACAGAGGAACCTGATGGGCTACAGTCTATGGGGTCGCAGAGGAGTGGGACATGACTTACAGACTAAACAACCACAACAATTATGCATCACATGTCACAAAATTTCGGACACTTGGAGCGGACTTTGAAGGTACTAGAGATTCTGTGAGCCCCTGGGGGTGCAAGAACCAGTGAAAGGAATGTTTTCAACTCATGTTATGCTGTTTCCAGAGGCCTATGAAGTCAAAAGAAAATGTCAACAGAAAGGAAAATTATTACATTTTTGTCCCTTTAAAACTCATCTGCCCCTCTCCTCCATCACAACACCTTTGAGATCTACTCAGCCCGCTGGAGGGTGTGGGTTGTCTGACACCAGTCACACTGCTAAAGCTGGCAAGGTGTCATCTGACTCAACTCCAGGCTGCTAGCACCACGCCCCCTTGCTCCACTTGCTTTTCTATCATCCCCTGGACAAGTCTCCAGGCCAGAGCAATTACTCTCCAAACAATACATCATTGTCTCTTCCCTCCCCCTCCTCTGTGGACCACTTTCCCCTTCTGCCTCTTCCAGCTCCAATAATAGCTTCCCTCCAACCTAGCCTGATCCTCCCCTTCCTTTCTCCACCCTCTTTCCCTATTCCCCCCATGAAGACTGAACACGTGCCAGAATCGTGCTCCCCAGGGCCCCTCAGAAGCTCCTGCAGCCCAGCCCCCCATGACTTCCTATCTGCCCCCAGCTCCCTGGCGTCCTGGGGCCTCCCGACAGCTGGCCCTTTCCTGGATCCCCTCACATCACCGAACTAAGCCAATGTTCCAAAACAGCCTCCCAAACAATGATGACAACTGCACAGTTATTTTGGAAGGTCTCCTGTGGCCACGATCCAGGACAATGGAGAAAAGACAGGTCCCTACAGCTTCCATCCCTTAAATGCACAAGGACTGTAAAGACAGGGAACGGGCTTCCTTTAAAACACTGCACAGTTCTCACAGGATACCCAGAATCCAGGGCCTGGATCACAGCATGTCAGAGTCTATTCTAAGAACCAGCACTCTTCAAACCGAGTTTCCAAAGTTTCCAACATAGTCCAGGTTGGAATCCAATTATACTTGGCAACAGAGTTCTTGTTTATTTTTTCGCAAGTTTCATAAAGCATACGTACAGTGTGTATGTGTGTGCTAAGCTGCTTCAGACATGTCCAACTCTTTGCCTCCTGTGGACTGTAGCTGGCCAGGCTCCTCGGTCCATGGGACTCGCCAGGCAAGAATACTGGAGTGGGTTGCCATTTCCTCCTACAGGGGATCTTTCTGACTCAGGGATCGAGCCTCTCCTGGAGCTCCTGCGTTGGGCAGGCAGGTCCTCTACCGCTGAGCCACCAGGGAACCCTCGCAGACGTTATGTTGAGTGAAATAAGTGAGACATGATAGGACAGACACGGTGTGATTCCACTTAAAGAGACACTCCAAGTAGTCAGATTCACAGAGAATGTGAAACCACAGTCATCAGGGAGTTGGGGAGCAAGAAACAGGCAGGTACTGTTGAATAGGTGTAGAGCTTCAGTACAGGATGATGAAAAGTTCTGGAGAGAAACGTTTGTACAACAATGTGAGCGTACTTGATGTCACCGCAATGTAAAACGATCATGGCTAAAATGCTCATTTTTATATTATGCATATTTTATTACAAAGAAAAACAAAAATCTCTCTCTCCATTCTGCAGACTTTCTAATTTTAACAATACATTATGACTAGTCAACAAATATAAATCTAATACACCCTTTTAAATAACTGCACAATATATCATAGATCACATCTGAGGTTATTGATATTTCTCCCAGCAATCTTGATTCCATGTGTGATTCATCCAACCAACCCTGCATTTCGCATGATGTACTCTGCATAGAAGTTAAATAAGCAGGGTGACAAGACACAGCTTTGTTGTACTCCTTTCCCGATTTTGAACCAGTCCGCCTGTGTGTATGGGTTTTTCCAAATCCAGTTCTGACCACATATACTCGCAAGAGTGCGACTGCCAGGTCATACGGCAGTTTTGTGTTTACCACCCATGTGCACGCGAGTGTGCTCACATCAGTTCAGTTCAGTTCAGTCGCTCAGTCATGTCCGACTCTTTGCGACCCCATGAATCGCAGCACGCCAGGCCTCCTGTCCATCACCAACTCCCGGAGTTCACTCAGACTCACGTCCATGGAGTCGGTGATGCCATCCAGCCATCTCATCCTCTGTCGTCCCCTTCTCCTCCTGCACCCAATCCCTCCCAGCATCAGAGTCTTTTCCAATGAGTCAGCTCTTCGCATGAGGTGGCCAAAGTACTGGAGTTTCAGCTTTAGCATCATTCCTTCCAAAGAAATCCCAGGGTTGATCTCCTTCAGAATGGACTGGTTGGATCTCCTTGCAGTCCAAGGGACTCTCAAGAGTCTTCTCCAACACCACAGTTCAAAAGCATCAATTCTTCAGTGCTCAGCCTTCTTCACAGTCCAACTCTCACATCCATACATGACCACTGGAAAAACCATAGCCTTGACTAGATGGACCTTAGTCGGCAAAGTAATGTCTCTGCTTTTCAATATGCTGTCTAGGTTGGTTCTTCCAAGGAGTAAGTGTCTTTTAATTTCATGGCTGCAGTCACCATCTGCAGTGATTTTGGAGCCCCCAAAATAAAGTCTGACACTGTTTCCACCGTTTCCCCTTCTATTTCCCATGAAGTGATGGGACCGGATGCCACGATCTTTGTTTTCTGAATGTCGAGATTTAAGCCAACTTTTTCACTCTCCACTTTCACTTTCATTAAGAGGCTTTTTAGTTTCTCTTCACTTTCTGCCATATGGGTGGTGTCATCTGCACATCTGAGGTTATTGATATTTCTCCCATGCTCACATAGTGGTCCTTATAATGGCTCTTACCACTTACAGCTCACCAGCCCCGTAAAATGGCCCTCTTTCCTTAACCCCACTCTAGCGTTTCTCCTGCACATTTTTTGGTGATGGCCTTGTTAATGACATTCCTGAGGTGATACCTCATTGTCGCTTTGATTTCTTAATCTCTAATAATTTGTCATGCTGTTCAAATTTTCATATGCCCTTCTCTGTAAACTTTGTGAATTTCATTTTCCTATTGATATTTTCTTCCGCTTGAGCTTTTTTCATTTTTGTTTCATTAGTTACACCTGAGGGTTTTTGAGGGTAGCTAGATGGGGGAGCCTGGTGGGCTGCCGTCTATGGAATCACCCAGAGTCGGACACGATTGTAGCCACTTAGCAGCAGCAGCAGCAACAGCTATCTTTACAGTCCACAGTTGTGATTATCAAGCGCCCGTAATCATTTCCAGGTTGCTATGGCGGAGAATGGTCACAAGGTGGCAGGATTTCCTTTGGGCTGCTGCGGTTACCCTGGAACCAGAACCTCACCGGAAGTCCTGTTTGGGGGTTGTAAATAAGAAAACAGAATGAGAACGTGCCAGCACAAACACCCAAAACCGTGTGTCTCATTCCCACACTTTTTATTAATTCACTTTTGTTTCTTATTGTAGTAACAATGATATACAGCTTGATGTGTGTTGTAGGTGAGCCCGAGAGGCAAGGAGTTGAGGCCAAGGAAGAGACTTTAATCGGGGAGTCAGCTGATTGAGAAAATGGCAGGCTAGCACCTCAAAATAACCATTCTTAACAGGGCCTGCTTGCCAGGTTCTTTTAAGGATCAGAGATGAGGGGAGGTGAGGAAACCAAGTAAAAAGACTACTCAGTCCTTGCAAATGTCTCCTAGAATGGCAAGCCTCAGGCAGGGGAATGTGTCAATTTCCCTTCCTTACAGTCCTTCACAGGTGGGCAGCTCAGCTATCTCACTCAGGCAGGCCATTATGTCTGTGTCTAATGACAAAAAAGGGTTAGAGTTGCAGAAGCAGATCCAGTTTAAATTTAAAATTAACCCTTCCCCGTACAGAATAACTTCAGAAAGTCCCATGAACCAAAAGTCATTTACCATTAATGTTTTCTGTAAACTTTTTATTTTGAAAACCATCAAGCTCAGAGAAAAGGGAAAGATACATGTGAGCTTCACTTGTGTTTAGGAATTAATATTTTACAGTATTCACTTTATACAGGCCTGTGCCTGTTTGGTCTTTATCCCTGCAAGGTTCATCATCCCTGGGGCTTCTGGAGATTCCTCAGGTGGGTTTCCTGGTAATGATTCCAATTTACCAGGACAAGCATGAGAGGTAGGTTCACCTGGTGAATTGATTGCACGGCACATGGATCAGGCAAAAAGCCAATGGGATCAGGTGAGGTTGCTCCTTCAGGTCGACCTTCCTACTCAGCAGAGACCAGACCTGCCGCTCGATTTCCAGCCCTGCATCTGGTGTGTTTTCTCAGCTCCTCAGTGGGACAGGAAAGGACCGAGCCTACAGGTGGGCAGCTCAGCTTATCTCACTCAGGCAGGCCATTATGTCTGTGTCTAATGACAAAAAAGGGTTAGAGTTGCAGAAGCAGATCCAGTTTAAATTTAAAATTAACCCTTCCCCGTACAGAATAACTTCAGAAAGTCCCATGAACCAAAAGTCATTTACCATTAATGTTTTCCGTAAACTTTTTATTTTGAAAACCATCAAGCTCAGAGAAAAGGGAAAGATACATGTGAGCTTCACTTGTGTTTAGGAATTAATACTTTACAGTATTCACTTTATACAGGCCTGTGCCTGTTTGGTCTTTATCCCTGCGAGGTTCATCATCCCTGGGGCTTCTGGAGATTCCTCAGGTGGGTTTCCTGGTAATGATTCCAATTTACCAGGACAAGCATGAGAGGTAGGTTCACCTGGTGAATTGATTGCACGGCACATGGATCAGGCAAAAAGCCAATGGGATCAGGTGAGGTTGCTCCTTCAGGTCGACCTTCCTACTCAGCAGAGACCAGACCTGCCGCTCGATTTCCAGCCCTGCATCTGGTGTGTTTTCTCAGCTCCTCAGTGGGACAGGAAAGGACCGAGCCTGGCAGAACCAAGGTAGCATGCTCAACATTATCATGACAGCTGTAGAAACAGTTAATATCACAGAACCAAAGGGAAAGGGGAGGACTTCTCTGGGACAATGTAGGGAGAGGAGACCAACCCTACACTTCTTTCTGCCGTCCCAGGACGTTACAGGACCACCCTCGTTTCCACCTTAGGGGTCCAACCAGCAGAGACCTGGTGATCTAATCAAGGGTCCTATGTCCCCAGGTGCTGGGTCTGGGGATTGTGTGGGTCTCACTCCATCTGCCTGGGTCAGGCTCCTGTACCCAGAGGCCCCATATCTGCAGTTTACCTGCAGGGTGTCTCGTCCCCTCTGAGATTCCCAGTGTCTGAACTGAGGGTGCTGCCCTGATTAACCTGTGGCCCTTTTTCTTCCCTTCATCTTGTAGTCATTTGAGGTCAGGGACCTTTGAGTGAGTTGCTTCTCCGTGTTCTGCTGAGTGAAAAGCTTGGATGGTGTCATGTTAATATCATAACATCATAGGATCACCACAGTCTGGTTTCCCCTAGACCAAGCTCATATAATATTATTTGTAATTGAAATGTTATGTTATATTGGGGTAGATTTGAGGTCAATATTTTGTTTTAGGTGTACATGAACTTAATTCAGTTATGTATCGACATATATCTGTTCTTTTTCTGTTTTTTTCCTCATGCAGGCTATTACTATTTGTCCAGGAGAGTTCCCTGTTCTATTCAGTAGGTCCTTTTATCAACTTGATAAGTATTACGATGTATATTTTCATCCCAAGCTCTTAATTTATCTCTCCCTTCTGACTTTCTTTTGATAATCATAATTTGGTTTTCTCAGGCTACGAGGCTCTTTCTGTTTCATGCATTAGTTCAGTGGCATCAATTTATAGGTTCCACCTGTATGTGATATCTTAGGATGTTTACCTTCTGTCTGGCCTTACTTAGTATGAAGATTTCTTGGTCCATCCATGGTGCTGCCAGTACCATTAGTTTTTTGTTTTAGGGCTGAGTAGTATTCCAGTTAGAGATGTACCACATAAGCCTCCATTTTTTCTGTTAGTGGACGTTTTGGTGGACTCTGTGTCTTCACTATTGTAAATAGTGCTGCCCTGAAAATTGGGGTGCATGTGTAATTTTGAAATATGATTTTCTCTGTATCTAAGCCCAGGAACGGGGTTGCAGGATCATATGATACCTCTCTGCTTAGTGTTTCAAGGGACCTCCGTGCAGTTTTCCACGGTGGCTTCACCATTTGCATTCCCACCAAGATTGTCGGACGATTCCATTTTCTGTATGTCCTCTACAGTATTTATTCTTTGTAGATCTTTTTGATGATGGTCCCTGTGGCCAGTGTGAGGTGATAACTCATTGAAGTTTTGATTGGCTTTGATTTAATAATTATTGATGTGGAGTATCTTTCCTGCACTTTTATTATTTTACACCTTGTGAATAAAATTTCCCTCTCTCGAATCTGGCTTCTTGAAACTTGGCCGTTTGGAGTTCTTTCCTGATGATTTGCCCCCAGGACATTTCTTGAGGGCAGGGGTCATTGACTGCGCTGTTGGAAATGTTGCTATAATGAGCCCTTTAGCACCTGTTTTAAGGTGTGTATATTGATCTGAGCCAGCAAATTACTCCCTATTCCCTCTGCCTTTATTTTTTGGTAAACATGAGTTTCTTTTCTAAGTCTGTGAGGCTGTTGCTCTTTTTAAAGAAGTTTGTTTCCATGTTTAGATTCTACCAAAAGTGATACCCTGCGATACTTGTCTGTTTCTCACTTTGCTTAGTATGATCATCTCGTTTCTTCCATGTAATTGCAAATACCATTATTTCATCCTTCTTTATTTCTGAATAATATCGCATTCTTTAATCTGTTTGGAGTTTCTTTCTGTGTGTGGTATTAGGAGTATTCTAATTTCATTCTCATTTTCATTGCTACGGAACCTGCCTGGTGTCCTCCACAGGACTGGCTGCTCCCAATTTCCACCTGAAGCATCAGTTTAGGAGGTTCTGTTTTCTCCATATCCTCTCCAGCATTTATTGTTTGTAGAGTTTCTGCCTATGGACTTTCTGATCGGTGTGAGGTGTATGAAGTTTTGATTTGCATTTCTCTCATATTTAGTGGTGTTGACTTTATGTGATTTATTAAAACAGTGTGAGTTAAACTTACTTATTCAAATTGGCTTCTTGAATGCCTTTCCTGTTTTATTTGTCTGATGACCTCCTCTAGGATATTTCTTGAGGGCGGGTGTTTTTTACTTATAGCCCTGAAGGTCTTGTGAAGATTAAGTGTCCATGAGCAATGGTTTCAAAGTTGTTATTATGAAAATGGCCACAGGGCCCCAGCATGTCTTTGTGCCCAACTCTGGTTACTGGGAGAACCAGATTCATAGGGAAAGTCCTGTTCCTGGATTGTCAATTACAGTGGATGTGCCAGAAGGAAACAAGCAAGGTTTGTGTCGCCTTCCTTCATCTTTCCTTACCCCTACCCCCTGGGCACATCCGAATTCTTGCAACTTATGGGTGGAGGTTGCTTTTACCCATAAGTGGGGTGACCCTAAAGAAGGAGTGTGGAGTAGGAACCCCAGCACCAGGAGACATGGAGCCCTAGGGGCTTTTCAAAGCTCTTAAAGCCCAGACGCCCCTCATCTTTGGGGAGTAACAGATGTGGTTTCACTGCAGGAGGACCCACCTAGATCTGGAGGTTGTGGGCCCCTGCAGAGGGGAGCAGGCACGCCAGGTCCATGGGGCAGGGCTCAATGGCTGGCATGTCCTCCCCAGCTCCGTCAGCCCCACTAGAGTCCATCCTTGGGAACCAGGCCTGTGCAGGCTTCAGGGATGTGCCAGCAGCCCAGGGCACCAAGGCCTGAGGGGAATTGAATCAGCATTCTCTTTCTATAATTTATATTTTGTATTAGTGTAGAGGTGACTTACAATGTTGTGGGGGGGTGTGTATGTTATTATT
>SJYC01026905.1:0-18710 GCA_006408675.1 Madoqua kirkii
GAGTGATGCTGATGCTGAAACTCCAGTACTTTGGCCACCTGATGCAAAGAACTGACTCATTCAAAAAGACCCTGTTGCTGGATGAGATTGAAGGTGGGAAAAGGTGATGACAGAGAATGAGATGGTTGGATGGCACCGACTCGATGGACATGAGTTTGAGCAAGCTCTGGGAGTTGATGATGGACAGGGAGGTCTGGCATGCTGCAGTCCATGGAGTCACAAAGAGCCGGAGATGGCTGAGCAACTGACCTGACCTGACCTGACTCACATGTCAATGCTATATTAGAGTTGATTTGCAGGGTTTTTTGCTTATCTGAGTATACTGTTGCCTGGTTCAGTTATGACATGTCCAGACAGCATATCTCTTTTTTTGGATTCTTTTACCATGGAGGAATTGCAGATTGGCAAGTAGAGTTCCCCATGCTGAACATCAGGTCCTTGTGGAGAATCCATTAGAGACACAGATATCTGTGAATATATTAAAGATACAGGTTTCTCTGTATATATTAGACATACAGATTTTGTTTATATGTGGAAGGATGGAACCGAGGAAGCAGACAATCATTGCAGATTACCTATTGTGGATATAGATTTCTGTGTATATTTCAGAGATCCTGAGATTTCTGTATTTGTGGGAGGAAGGAAGCAAGGAAAGAAGAAAGGAGGTAATCCTTTTGGATTATCTAGTTTAGATACAGGTTTCTGTGTATACGTTAGTCCCGACCTCCTAGTTCATCCATGCTTTTTCAATTTTTTTGGAGCCCTCTGTTTGTGTTTGAATTCTCAGAGTCTCTTTTTGTGTTATAAGTCAGTTATTCTGTATTTCCTTTTTCATTTTGCCTGGAATTTACATCATAGGCTATTTTCTTTCTCTGTCTGCCTGACTTGACTTAGTGTATGATCCTCTAAGGTCCATCCTTGGGGTGACCAGTGGAATAATTTCACACTTTCTGTGGAGGTTTTTCATGGCTGAGTAATGGTCCATTGTATACATGCACCACATCTTCTTTAAGCTTTAATGTCTCAGTGGACATTTTCTTGGACCTGTGTCTTGGTTGCTGTGAGTCATGTTGCAGAGAATGTTGGGTGCATTTTTGAATGATCATTTCCCTGGGATATAGGCCACGTGTGGGAATGCCAGATCCTCAGATTAGCTCTCTAGAAAGTTTGTTTTTTTTTTTTTTTCTGGCATGGGGAGGCTGTCCTTCCAGGTGGCCATTGCCAATGTCCATTCCCATGTTCTATGTAGGTGGGTTCTCTCTCCTCCTGGCTCGCTCCTGCATTATCGTTTGTGACATGTGAGAATGGCCATTCTGAGGGGCAGGCTTTGCTGTGTTCTTGTCATTTTGATTTTCATCCTCCTGTAATGATTAGGGATGTTGAGACTCTTCTGTTACAGGGTGAGAGTTTCTTTTCGCTTTATTCTTTCCTTTAAAGGATGTGAGGAAAATTTACCTGTTGCAATTGACTTCTTGAAAACTGGATTTGTTTGGAATTTTTCTGCAACACTAGCCCCAGATACTTTTCTGAGGGCAACTGTTATTAATAGCCCCACGGGCCCCGAGAATTGGAGGTGCCACTAAGCACCAGTTCGATCCCTGGGTCAGGAAGATGCTCTGGAGAAGGGAATGGCAACCCACTCCAATATTCTTGCCTGTAGAATCCCATGGACAGAGGCATCTGGAAGGTACAGCCCATGGGATCACGAAGAGTTGGACAGGTCTGAGTGAGAGTCACTCAGTAAGCACCCGTGGTCAGTTGTAGTTACAGAAAATGTCCACAAGGTGGCAGCACGTTTTTCATACTCATTTCTGGTTTCTAGGGCAGCTGGATCCTTAGGGAAAGTCAGCATCCTTGGCTATGAATTCAAGTAGAATGTGCCTGAGCAAACACCCAAGGGCATGTGTTTACTGCTTCTACCACCTAAAGCTTCACTCTTCACCTCCCGGCTCATCCCTACCCGGCCCACAGAACTCTGCTGCACTCTAAGGAAAAATAATTGAGCAGGGGACCCCAGCACCAGGAGATCTGGAGTCTAGCTTACTTTTCCAGGGTTCTAGGGCAGAGGGTCGGGCAACCATGCTTAGGTTTCACTAGGGACTCCAGTCCCAGCCAGAGCACACCAGATAGTACAGGTTAGAGAGAGGGCTCGTTTAAGGACACCCTACCTGGCTTTTCCACCCCACTCCAGGCCAGTCATGGGATCCAAGGCTGCTCAGACTCCAGGAAAGGGATAGCAGGCCAAGTCAAGGAGGTGGGAGTTAATTAACTAGGCTTTAATTTCTTTCCTTTTCTTTAATATCATTCCAGTGCTATATGGGAATATAGTTGATTTGCCTTTTGTGCTTGTCAGTATGCAGCCACCTGATTCAGTTATGACATATGTTTACATACAGCATATCTGTTCTCTTTATCGATTCTTTTGCCCTAGAGATTATTGCAGAATTTTGAGCAAAGTTCCCTGTGCTGAACATCAGGTGTTTGTGCAGTACCTGTTAGATACATAGATTTCTATGTAAATATGGAAGGAATGAAGGAAGGAGATAATCCTTGTGGATTATCTATTACAGATACAGCTTTTTGCGTATATGTTAGTATTGACCTACTAATTCATCCATGACTTTTCCTTTTTTTGGAAATTTTTTGTTGTGTTTAAATTCTAAGATCTCTATTTGTGCTGTAAACGACTTCCCCTGTATCTCTTTTTAAAATTTTTGCCTTGAAGGGACACTGCTGCTTTCTTTCTCTGTTGCTGACTTAGTGTTTGATCCTCCAGAGTCCATCAGTGTGGCGACCACTGGCATAATTTCATAATTTCAGTGGCAGTTTTTCACGTCTGAGTAATACTCTATTGTACGTCTTTAAGATTTAATCTTTTGATGGACCATTTCTTGGGTCTGTGTTGTGGCTATTGGAAGTAGCATTGCAATGAACATTGGAGTGTGTGGGTCAATTTTGAATGGTGTTTTTCATAATATAGGACTAGGCTTGGTTACTAAATCCTAGGCTTAGGTCTCTTGAAATTTTTTGTTCTGGCCAGTGGACACTGCTCTTTCTAGGAGCTATTGCCAGTGTACCTTCCCACAGAATGTGTGTGTGGCGAGGGTCCATCTTCTCCTGCTCTCTCCCCCATTTACTGTTTGCAGACAGTGAGGATGACCAAGTTTAAGTCAGGTGGAATTTGGTGTCTGGTTGTTTTGATTGGCATTCCTCCTATAATAATTGGAGATGCTAAGCATCTTGTCCTGCGGCCATTTGGGGTTCTTTTTTTCCCTAAAGAGTGTGAGGAAAAGGTACCTATTTCAGTTGATTTCTTGAGAGTCAGTTGTGTTTGAAATTTATTTCTACAAAACCCGCCACATGACCTTTCCCGACGGCAGCTGTCATTAACACCACCACGGGCCTTGTGACTTGAAAGTGAAAGTTGTTCAGTCGGGTCCGACTCTCTGCGACCCCATGGGCTATATGGTCCATGGAATTCTCCAGGCCAGACTACTGGAATGGGTAGCCTTTCCCTTCTCCAGGGCATCTTCCCAACGCAGGGATCGAGCCCAGCTCTCCGCATTGAAGGCGAATTCTTTACCAGCTGAGCCACAAGGGAAGGTGCCAGTATTATTAAGAGCCAGTGGTCAAGTTGTAGTTACAGGAAATGTCCACAGGGCGGCAGCACTTCTTCGTGCTGATCTCCGGTCCCACCTGTCACCTGAGACAGTGACGTCGCTCAGTCGTGTCCGACTCTTTGCGACCCCGTGGACTGTAGCCCACCATGCTCCTATGTCCGTGAGATTTTCCAGGCAAGAGTACTGGAATGGGTTGCCATTTCTTTCTCCAGAGGATCTTCCCTACCCAGGGATCGAACCCATCTCCCGCATTGTAAGCAAGCCACTTTACCGTCTGAGCCGCCAGCCTTAGGGAAAGTCAGCTGCCTGTGCTGTAAACTAGAGTGCAATGAACCTGAGCAAACACCCAAAGGCTTGTGTCTCACTACTTCTTCCCCCTGAGGCTTCACCCCTGTCCTCCACACTCATCTGTACCAGGGACACCACTCCCTGCTGAAGTACCTAGGAAGCTGCACAGTCAGGAAGGAAGCTTCAGTCCTGGACCCCAGTATCAGCAGACCTGGATAGTTGGTGACTTTATCCTGGTCCTCGAGGCCAGAGCGTCGGGTCGCAATTGTTAGGGTGCATTAGGGATTCTGGTCCGAGGCAGGAACCAGACAGTACAAGTTTAAGAGGGGTTTCAATGCGGGGCACCCTTCTGGGCTGTGTCCACCCCACCCAGTCCAGCCCTGGGACTCAAGCCTATTCAGGTTCCAGGGATCTGATAGCATCTGAGTCAGGGAGGTCAGAGAAAATACACTAGGCATTCCTTTTCTTTAATCTCACACCAATGCTATGCTAAAGTATAGATATTTGCATTTTTGTGCTTGTCCTCAGTGTAAAACTGACTGATTCAGTTCTGACATTTACATGCATCATATTTGTACTTTTAAAAAATTATTTTGCCACAGAGGTTATTGAACAAGGTGGAGTAATGTTTTCTGCTGAACATGAGGTCTCTATGGAGTAACTATCCAGTTCAGTTCAGTCGCTCAGTCGTGTCCAACTCTTTGCAACCCCGTGGACTGCAGCACACTAGGCTTTCCTGTCCATCACCAACTCCCGGAGCTTACTCAAACTCATGTCTATCAAGTCAGTGATGCCATCCAACCATCTCATTCTGTCTTTGCCTTCTCCTCCTGCCTTCAATCTTTCCCAGCATCAGAGTCTTTTCTAATGAGTCAGCTCTTTGCATCAGGTGGCCGAATATTGGAGCTTCAGTTTCAGTCTTCCCAATGAATATTTAGCATTGATTTCCTTTAGGATTGACTGGTTTGATCTCCTTGCAAAGTTTTTCAGATATGTGCATGGAAGGAAAGAAGGAAGGAAATAGTCCTTGTGGATTACCTATTAGAGTGACAGACTTCCCGATATATGTTAGAGATAAATATTTCAGTGTATATGTGCATGGAGGGCAGGAAGGAGGTCATCCTCGTGGAATATCTATTAAAGATGCAGATTTCTCTGTATGTGCTACTGTGCTTTTTTGCTTAGTCCTATCTGACTCTGCAACACCATTACCTGTAGCCTGACAAGCTCCTCTGTCCATGGAATTTTCCAGGCAAGTATACTTACTCCAGAGGATCTTCCTGATCCACGGATCGAACCCACATCTCTCCTTCTCTTGCACTGACATACAGATTCTTTACCACTGGGAAGTCCAGTACTGACCTCCTAATTCTTCTCCAGTCCTTTCCTTTTTTTTTTTTTTTTTTAAATTCAGGAAGGTTTGTGTTTGAATCTCAGAGTCTCAGTTTGTGTTTTAAATTACTTCCTCTGAATCTCTGTTTTTAATTTCCTAAAAGGAGCATCATCTGCTATTTTCTTCTTCTGTTGCTGAATTCATTTAGTGTATGATCCTCCAGAGTCCATCCTTGTGGTGACTAGTGGTTTAATTGCATAATTTCAGTGGCAATTTTTCAAGTGTGAGTAATAGCCTATTGTATATATGCACCAATTTCTTTAAGATTTAATCTGTTGGTGGACGTTTTCTTGGTATTGGAAGTAACACCACACTGAACATCAGAGTGCACAGTTCATTTTGAAAGATGGATTTTTATAATTAAGACGGGGGTAGGTATTAAAACCCTAGGGTTAGCCCTCTTAATTTTTTTGTTCAGGCCTGTGGAGGCTGTGCCTTCTATGGACTGCTACCAATGTCCATTCCCAGAGAACGTGTAGGGGGATTCCATCATCTCCTGTCTCTCTCCTCCATTTAATGTCTGCAGACAGTCAGGATGGCCATTTTATCAGTTGGGGTTTGATTTCTTGTTGTCATTTGATTGGCCTTCTGTCTGTAATAGAGAAGCTGAGCATTTTTTCCTGTGGCAGAAAAATTTACTGTTCCAGTTGACTTCTGGAAAGCTGGTTGTGCTTGGATTTTATTTCTTCAAAACCTGCTACAGGACGTTTCCTGAGTGCAGCTGTCATTAATAGACCCTTCAGTTCAGTTCAGTTCAGTTACCCAGTCCTGTCTGACTCTTTGTGACCCCATGAATTGCAGCACGCCAGGCCTCGCTGTCCATCGCCATCTCCCGGAGTTCACTCAAACTCATGTCCATCGAGTTGGTGACGCCATCCAGCCATGTCATCCTCGGTCTTCCCCTTCTCCTCCTGCCCTCAACCTCTCCCAGCATCAGAGTCTTTTCTAATGAGTCAACTCTTCGCATGAGGTGGCCAAAGTATTGGAGTTGCAGCTTCAACATCAGTCCTTCCAAAGAACACCCAGGACTGATCTCCTTCAGAATGGACTGGTTGAATCTCCTTGCAGTCCAAGGGACTCTCAAGAGTCTTCTCCAACACCACAGTTCAAAAGCATCAGTTCTTTGGCACTCAGCTTTCTTCACAGTCCAACTCTCACATCCATACATGGCCACTGGAAAAACCATAGCCTGGACCTTTGCCAACATGGACCTTAGTTGGCAAAGTAATGTCTCTGCTTTTGAATATGCTATCTAGGTTGGTCATAACTTTCCTTCCAAGGAGTAAGCGTGTTTTAATTTCATGGCTGCAATCACCATCTGCAGTGATTTTGGAGCCCCTCAAAATAAAGTCTGACACTGTTTCCCCATCTATTTCCCATGAAGTGATGGGACCAGATACCATGATCTTAGTTTTCTGAATGTTGAGCTTTAAGCCAACTTTTTCACTCTCGTGTTTAACTTTCATCAAGAGGCTTTTTAGCTCCTCTTCACTTTCTGCCATAAGGGTGGTGTCATCTGCATATCTGAGGTTATTGATATTTCTCCTAGCAATCTTGATTCCACTTGTGTTTCTTCCAGTCCAGCGTTTCTCATGATGTACTCTGTATATAAGTTAAATAAGCAGGGTGACAATATACAGCCTTGATGTCCTCCTTTTTCTATTTGGAAGCAGTCTGTTGTTCCATGTCCAGTTCTAACTGTTGCTTCCTGCCTGCATATGGGTTTCTCAAGGCCTTGTGAACCGCAGGGGTCAGAAAACAAGGGTGGTCACGCTGTAGTTACATGAAATGTCCACAAGATGGACGCACTTCCGCATGCCCACCTATCGGTCCACCTGTAGTCAGAGCCTTAGGAAAAGTTGACTTCCTGGGCTGTGAATTAGGATGGAATGTGCCTGAGAAAATACCCAATGGCTTGTATCTTGCTACTTCTTCCCCCTGAAGCTTCCCCCTCCCCTCTGGACTCATCTGTACCTATGGCACTATTCCCCACTGATGTGCCTAGGAGGCTACGTCTGAGGAAGGAGGCTTCAGCTGGGAACCCAGCACCAGGGACGCTGGATACTTGTTGACTTTAGCCTGGTCCTTAAGTCCAGCGGGTCCAGCCACTATCATTGTGAGGCACTAGGGATTCTGGTACCATCTAGGATGAACCGGACAGTACACGTTTGAGAGGGGCTCAATGAAGGGCACCCTACTGGGTTTTATTTACCCCAACCCAGTCCAGCCCTGGGCCTCAAGCCTACTCAGATTCTAGGGATTATAGCATCCCAAGTCAGGGAGATCAGAGGGAATGCTAGACATTACTATATTACTTTTCTTTCCTTTTCTTGGCTTTAATCGCATGCCTATGCTATGCTGAGCTATATGAAGTTTTGTTCTTGTACTAAGTGTACAGTAGATTACTTTATGAGACATACATACAATATATATGTACTTGCTTTTATTCTTTGGCTATAGAAGTTACTGAATAAGATGGAGTGAAGCTCTCTGCAGTGAACATCAAGTCCGTTTGGAGTAACTGTTAGAGATACAGATTCTTTGTATCCATGCCAGGAAGGAAGGAAGGAAGGAAGGGTACTCCTTGTGGCTTATCTATTACAGTGAGAGATTTCCATGTAAGTTAGAATAAGTATTTCTGTGTGTATGTGCAAGGAAGGAAAGAAGGAAGGAAGAGATAATCCTCGTCAATTACCTAATACAGATACAGATTTCTGTGGGTATGTTAGAGCTGAAGATTTCAGTGCATATGTGGAAGGAAGAACGGAGATAATCCTTCTGAACTATCTGTTACGGTTACAAATCACCGTTACTAGGTTGGTAGAGGCTCTTGATTCATCTCTTGACATTTCCTTTTTTTTTTTTTATTCTTGGTTTGAGTTTGAATCAGAGTCTCATTTTGTGTTTGCAATTACTTCCCCTGTATCTATTTTAAATTTTGCCTAAAAGGGAGATAATGGAATGTCCAGTCAATGTCAGGCTGTATAGATCCCAGTTTTGTCCATTCCTGGGATCCTACCCTACTCAGGTTTCAGGAATCAAACACTATCCCACGTCAGGAAGATCAGAGGGAATAAAGTGGGCATGACTTTCTTTTCCTTTTCCCGTATGTAATCTCATGCCGGTGCTCTGTTTTATTATACTCAAGTTGAAGCTTTGTGTGTCTCATTGTACAATGGACCGGTTCAGTTATGACATAGGCGTACAGCATATTTGTAGCTTTTTGTTCTATTGCCACAGAGGTTATCGAACTTGGTGGAGTATAATTCTTGTGCTGAATGTCACATTCTTTTTATTAGGGAGTAACGATTAGAGGTATAGATATTTTTATATAAGAACAGGGTATGAAGGAAGGAAATATTCCTTAGGATTATTTATTACAGTGAAAGATTTCTATGCATATTTAGAGATCTATTTAGAGATAAATATTTCTGTGTATATGTGCATGGAAAAAGGATGGAAGGAAGGAAGGAAGGAAGCAAGGAAAGAAAACAGGCGATAAGCCTTGTGGATTATCTGATACAGATTCCTGTGAGTATGGTTGAGAGAGAGATTTCAGTGCATCTGTGGAAGGAAAGAAGGAGATAATCCTTGTGAATTATCTATTACAGACACAGATTTATGTGGCTATGTGAGTACAGACATCCTAATACCTATTCCTTTGCCTTTTTTTCTTTTTTAGAATTGTTTGTTTTTATTTGAAATCCAGAGTCTCTCCTTGTGTTGTAAATTACTTCCCCTGTATCTGTTTTTTCATCTGCTTTTTTTTTTTTTTTCTATTGCTGACTCCACTTAGTGTATGATCCTTGAAGGTCCATCCTTCTGGTTACCAGTGGCATAAAAACTTAATTTCTGTGGCGGTTGTCCATGTATGAGTAATAGCTCTTTGTGTATATGTACCAAGTTCCTTTAAGAGTTCAATCGATCAACCAATTCTTGGATCTGTGTCTTAGCTATTGGAAGGAGCAATACAGTGACAGTTGGGGTGATGTGTCATTTTCAATAATGGTTTTTGGTGACATAGGCCCAGGTGTGGGCTTTAAAATCCGAGGCTAACTCTCCTGAAATTTTCCGTTCTGGCCTGCGGTAGCTGTCCATTCCAGGGGCTGTTGCCAGTGTCCCTTCCCATCCATCATCTGTCTGCTCTCTTCCCTGTTTTCTGTTTGCAGACAGTCAGCATGGCTTTTCCGTCCGATGGGATTTGATCTTGTCGTTTTGATTGGCATTCCTCCCATAATTAGGGACACTGAGCATCTTTTCTTGCTGCCTTTTTTGCATGTTTTTTTTCTTTTTCTTTCCTTTAAGGGTGTGAAATTTACCTGTTTCAGTTGGCCTCTTGAAAGTTTGTTATATTTGGAGTTTATTTCTGAAACACCATCGCCAAACTTAAGGGATGGCAGCTGTCCTTAACAGCCCCACAGGTGAGGTGAGGTGAAGTCGCTCAGTCGTGTCCGATTCTTTGTGACCCCGTGGGCTGTAACCATGGCTTCTCCGTCCATGGGGTTCTCCAGGCAAGAATACTGGAGTGGATTCCTTCTTCAGGGGAAACAGCCTCACAGGCCTTGTAAATTGAAGTTGCCAGTGAGTCCCGGTGGTCACGTTGTAGTTACAGGAAATGTCCACAAGGCGGCAGCACTTCTTTATGTCCAGCTCTGGTTCCAGCTGATACCAGAGCCTAGATTCAGGGGCTGTGATGTAGAGTGGAGCATGCCAGAGCAAACACCCAAGGGCTGATGTCTCACCACTTCTTCCCTTGAAGCTTCAACCCTCCTCCCGATACTCAGGCCTTCCTGGGCACTGCTCCGTGCTGTGGTTCCTAGGAGTGCAGCAGGGAGCAGGGAGCAGGCTTCAGCGGGAACTCCAGGTTCAGGAGTGGATGGAGTCCCACGTCAGAGAAACGGGCTATTGTGTTTTGTGCACTGGGAATTCTGTTCCCAGCCAGGGAAAACCAGAAGACCCTTTTCAGAGGGCACTCACTGAGGACACCTGCCTGTCTGCCGACTCCCGTCCAGTCAGTCCATCCCTGGAACTCAAGCACACTCAGGTTCTAGCCATGGGATCGCAGACCAAGTCAGGGAGGTTGGAGGAATAAAGTCGACATTCCTTTTCTTTCCTTTAGCCTTATGCCAACGCTATGTTGAATCACAGTTGATGTGCAGTTTTGCACTTGTCCTCAGTGTACAATGCACTGATTCATGTGTGATATATACACAGCATGTTTGTGCTTGTGTTTGTTCTTCTGCCATAGAGGTTATTGAACAAGATGGAGTAAAGTGGTGTGGTGAAAAGCAGGTCCCTGTGGAGTGACTATTAGAGAAACGATACTTTGTAGACTGCCAAGAACAAAGGAAGGATGTAGTCCTTGTGGAGTATATTTTACAGTGACAGAATTGCACATATAGGTTAGAGATAAGTGTTTCCATGTACACGTGCATGAAAGGAAAGAAAGAAGAAAGGAAGGGAGGAGATAATCCTTGTGAATTACCTAATACAGTTACAGATTACTGTGTATAAATTAGTACTGACTAGTGATTCATCTGGCCATTTCCTTGCTTTTTAATTCTTGATTTGGGTTTGATTCAGAGTCCCTTTTGGTGTTTTAACTTACATCCCATGTATCTCTTTTAAATGTTGCTGAAAAGGCAGATAATGGAATGTCAGGTCAGTGAAGGGCACGTTGTCCAGTTGTGTGGACCCCAATCCTGTCCATCCCTGGGACCAGCGCTATGCAGGTCCCAGGGATCAGACACATCTCAACTTAGGCAGGTCAGAGAGAATAAAGTAGGCATTACTTTCTCTTCTTCCTCCTGTTTGTCTTTTCATGTGGATGCTGTGTTGAAGTACAGTTGATTTGGAGTTTTGTGTGTCTCCTCATTATACAATGGACTGGTTCAGTTGTGACATATGCATACAGCTTATTTATACTTTTTTATTCTTTTGTCACAGGGGTTATTGAACATGGTGGAGTAAAGTTCCTGTGCTGAACATCAGATTCCTTTGAAGTAACTATTAGAGGTACAGATATTTTATGTAAAGACAGGGTATGAAGGAAGGAGATAGTCCTTGTGGATTCTGTATTCCAGGGACTACTTTCTATGCATATATTAGAGATCAATATATCTGTGTATAGGTGCATCAAAGAACGAATAGAAGGTAGGAAGGAAGGAAGAAAGCAGGCAAAAATCTTCGGGGATTGTGATACAGATTCCTGTGGATACGGTTGAGCTACAGATTTCAGATTTTCAGCTACAGATTTTGCATGTTTGGAAGTAAGAATAGAGATAATCCTTATGAATTATGTATTACTGATACAGATTTCTATGGATTTGTTAGTACTGACATCCTAATTCATACCTATGGGTTTCTTTTTTTCCTGGAATTATTTGTTTGTGTTTGAATGTCAGAGTCTCCTTTTGAATTGTAAATTACTTCCCCTATACCTCTTTTTTCAATTTTGCCTTGAAGGAACAGCTCCTATTTTTTTCCTTCCTCTGTTCCCAACTCCATTTAATGTTTTTCCAAGGTCCATCTTTATGGCGACCAGTGGCATGATATCTTAATTTCAGTGGCAGTTTTCTATGTATGTGTAATTGTTCTTTGTATATATATACACCAAATTCCTTTAAGAGTTCAGCTGTTGATGAGCCATTTCTTGCATCTGTGTCTTAGCTATTGGAAGTAGCAGTACAGTGAAAATTGGGCTGTTGTGTCATTTTCAATGATGATTTTTGATGACAGAGGCCCAAGGGTGGGCTTCACAAGCCAAGGCTAGCTCTCCTGAATTTTCCGTTCTGGCCTGTGGTGGCTGTCTGTTCTAATGGCTGTTGCCGACGTCCACTCCCCTGAAATGGGTAGTGGGTTTCCATCATCTCTGTGCTCTTCTGTATTTTCTGTTTGCAGACAGTCAGGATGGCTTTGTGTCAGATGGGATCTGATTTCTTGTCGTTTTGATCAGCATTCCTCCTGTGATAATTAGAGACACTGAGCATCTTTTCCTGCTGCCTTTTGTGTGTGTGTGATTTTCTGGAAAATTTACCCGTTTCAATTGACCTCTTGAAAGTTTGCTGCGTTTGGAATTTATTCCTAAAACACTGACCGCCAAACTAAGTGATGGCAGCTGTTCTTAACATCCCCACAAACCTTGTGAATTGGAGGTGCCAGTGAGCGCTGGTGGACAAGTTGTAGTTACAGGAAATGTCCACAAGGTGGCAGCGCTTCTTCATTCCGATCTCATTTTAGATAACCATTCAGTTCAGTCGCTCTGTCGTGTCCGACTCTTTGAGACCCCATGAATTGCAGCACGCCAGGCCTCCCTGTCCATCACCAACTCCCGGAGTTCACTCAGACTCACGTTCATCGAGTCCGTGATGCCATCCAGCTGTCTCATCCTCGGTCGTTCCCTTCTCCTCCTGCCCCTGATCCCTCCCAGCATAAGAGTCTTTTCCAATGAGTCAACTCTTCGCATGAGGTGGCCAGAGTACTGGAGTTTCAGCTTCAGCATCATTCCCTCCAAAGAATGAATGTGAAGTCAAGTGGGCCTTAGAAAGCATCACTACGAACAAAGCTAGTGGAGGTGATGGAATTCCAGTGGAGCTGTTTCAGTTCCTGAAAGATGATGCTGTGAAAGTGCTGTACTCAATATGCCGGCAAATTTGGAAAACTCAGCAGTGGCCACAGGACTGGAAAAGGTCACTTTTCATTCCAATCCCAAAGAAAGGCAATGCCAAAGAATGCTCAAACTACCTCACAATTGCACTCATCTCACATGCTAGTAAAGTAATTCTCAAAATTCTGCAAGCCAGGCTTCAGCAATACATGAACTGTGAACTCCCTGATATTCAAGCTGGTTTTAGAAAAGGCAGAGGAACCAGAGATCAGATTGCCAACATCCGCTGGATCCTGGAAAAAGCAAGAGAGTTCCAGAAAAACATCTATTTCTGCTTTATTGACTATGCCAAAGCCTTTGACTGTGTGGATCACAATAAACTGGAAAATTCTGAAAGAGATGGAAATGCCAGACCACCTGACCTGCCTCTTGAGAAATCTGTATGCAGGTCAGGAAGCAACAGTTAGAACTGGGCATGGAACAACAGTCTGGTTCCAAATATGAAAAGGAGTCCGTCAAGGCTGTATATTATCACCCTGCTTATTTAACTTATATGCAGAGTACATCATGAGAAACGCTGGGCTGGAGAAAGCACAAGCTAGAATCAGATAACTGTAGCTTTAGGGAAAGTGGGATTCCTGGTCTGGGATGTGAACTGGAATATGCTAGAGCAAACACCCTAGGCTTGTGTCTTGCCACCTCTGCCCCCCGAGGCTTTAATCCTCCTCCAGATACTCAAGCCTCCCTGGGCCCCACTCCCTGCTGAGGTTCCTAGGAGGGTCAGTGTCCTCATTGTACAACACACTGATTCATGTATGACATGTACACTCAGCATGTTCGTACTTGTTTTTGTTCTTTTGCCATAGAGGTTATTGCAGAAGGTGGAGTGAAGCCCTGTGTGGACATCAGGTCCCTGTGGAGTCCCTCTAGAGATACAGATATTTATGTGCCATGAGCAAAGGAAGGAGATAGTCCTTGTGGATTATATATTACACTGACAAATTTCCATGTATAAGTTAGAGAATGTATATTTCTGTGTATATGTGCATGAAAGGAAAGAAAGAAGGACGGAAGGAAGTAGATACCTTGTGAGCACCTAATACTGATACAGATTTCTGTTGTATGTTAGAGATAAAAAATTCAGTGCACATGTGGAAGGAAGAAAGGAGATAATCCTTGTGAATTGTCTGTTACAGTTACAGATTACTGTGTATAGGTTAGTGCCGACTATTGATTCATCTCTAGCTAAAGAGATTTTTTTTAAGGTTTTTTTTCCCCCCCTTTTTTAAAAAAATTTCCTGATTTGGTTTTGCTTCAGAGTCTTTTTGTGTTTCAAATTATGTCCCCTGTATCTATTTTAAATTTTGCCTAAAGGGAGATAATGGAATGTCAGGTCAATGAATAGCACCTTGCTCAGGCTGTGTAGACCCCAAGCCCATCCATCCCTGGGACTCAAGCCTATTCAGTTGCCAGAGATTAGACTTCATCCCAAGTTAGGGAGGTCAGAGGGAGTAAAGAAGGCATTACATTACATTCCTTTCCTCTTGCTTTCTTTAATCCTCTGCTGGTGGTATGTTGAAGTATAGTCATTTCCCATCTTTGTGTTTGGCCTCCTAGTACAATGGAGTGATTTACTGATGACATTTGCATACAACATATTTGTATTTTTTTATTCTTTTGCCACAGAGGTTGTTGCACATGGCAGAGTATAGTTCTCTGTGCTGAACATCGGATCCCTGTTGAATAACTATTAGAGGTACAGTTGCTTTATGTAATGACAAATAACAAACAAAGGAGATAGTCTTTGTAGCTTATCTATTACAGGGACCGATTTCTGTGTATATGCTAGAGATAAATACACCTCTGTATATGTGCACAGAAGAAAGGAAAGAATAAAGGAAGCAAGGAAAGAAGGCTGGCGATAACCTTTATGGATTACCTTATAAAGATACAGATTCCTGTGGGAATCTCCTCCCTGACGTTTCACCTCTCCTCTCCGAACTCCTCAAAACCTGGGGCACAGCTCCCTGCTGAGGGGCCTCGGAGGCTGCACTCTCAGGAAAGAGGCTTCCCCTGGGGGCCCCAGCACCAGCTGACCTGGATATTTGGTGACTTTACCTGGTCCTGGAGGCCAGAGGGTCCAGCCAGCATCGTCATTGTGCACTAGGGTTTTGGGTCCCAGCTTGGATAAAACAAGTTTAAGTGGAATCTCAGTAAAGGTCAACTTGCCCAGCTGTGTCCACCCCACCCCAGTCCAGCCCTGGGAGTCAAGCCTACTCAGGTCCAGGGATCTGATAGCACCCCATGCCAGGAGGTGGGTGAGAATTAATTAGACATTTCTTATTTTTCTTTTAATATATTGCTGATGCTTTGTTGACATATCATCTGTTTTCAGTTTTGTGCTTGTCCTAGTGAACAATGGACAGTTTAGTTATGACGTGTACATACAGCATATTTGTAGTTTTTAAAAAACATTTTGCCATAGAGGTTATTGAACAAGATGGAGTAAAGTCCTCCCTGCTGAACTTCACGTCCCTGTGGAGTAACTGTTGGATATACAAGTGTTTTGTATACATGCAAGGAGCTAAGAATGGAGAGATTGCTTGTCGATTATTTATTACAGTGAGAGATTTCTATGTATATGTGAGAGCTAAGTATTTCTGTGTATATGTGCATGGAAGGAAGAAAAGTGAAAAGACAGAAGGTAATCCTTATGGATTACTTAATACAGATAGATTCTTGTGGGTATGTTAGAGTTATAGATTTTAGTGCATGTGTGGAAGGAAGGAACGAGAAAATCCTTGTGAATTATAACACATACAGATTTCTGTGTATACTTTAACTGACCTCCTAATTTATCTCTGACCCTTCCTGTGTTTTCAGGGGGATTCCTCGTGTTTGAATCTGAGTCTCTTTTTGTGTTGTAAATTACTTCCTCTGTGTCTCTCATTTAAATTTTGCCTTGAAGCGACATCATTTTTCTTCCTTTGTTGATGGCTTGCTTTGTATCTGATCCTCCAAGGTCCATCCTTGTGTCAACTAGAGGCATAATTTCAAAATTTCTGTGGCAGTTTTCATATCTGAGTAATAGCATATTATATATATGTCCTGAATATTCATTGGAAGTACTGATGCTGAAGTTGAAGCTCTAGTACTTTGACCACCTGATGCGAATAACTGGCTCATCGGAAAAGACTGATGCTGGGAAAGACTGAAGGCAAGAGGAGAAGGGGATGATAGAGGATGAGGTGGTTGGATGGTATCACTGACTCAAGCTCTGGGAGTTGGTGATGGACAGGGAAGCCTGGCATGCTGCAGTCCATGGGGTTGCAAAGAGTTGGACACGACTGAGCGACTGAACTTACTGAGAATAATCTCCTGTGCCCATTTGGTATTTTTTCCTTAAAGCCTGTGAGGAAATTTTACCTTTTCAATTGATTTCTTGAAAGTTGATTGTGTTTGGAATTTATTTCTGCAAAACCTACTAGAGGACATTCCTTTAGGGGAGCTGGTCTTAACAGCCCCACAGGTCTTACAGGTGAATTGCAGGTGCTAGGAAGTGCTGGTGGTCAAGTTGTAGCTACAGACAATGTCCACAAGGCGGCAGCACTTCTTCATGCCCAGCTCCGGTCCCACCTGCAAGCAGAGCCTTAGGAAAAGCCCCACACCTGAGGTGTGACTTAGAGTGAAACGTTCTGAGCAAACATCCAAGGCCTTGTATCTCACTGCATCTTCCCCCTGACGCTTCATCCTTCCCCTACTGACATCCTACCTGCGTCACCACTCCTTGCTGAGTTGCCTAGGAGGCTGCACTCTCAGGAAGCAGGCTTCAGCTGGGGACCCCAGCACCAGGGATCTGGGTCCTTGGTGACTTTACCCTGATCCACGAGGCCAGAGCGTTAAGAGGAGAAGGGGATGATAGAGGATGAGGTGGTTGGATGGTATCACTGACTCAAGCTCTGGGAGTTGGTGATGGACAGGGAAGCCTGGCATGCTGCAGTCCATGGGGTTGCAAAGAGTTGGACACGACTGAGCGACTGAACTTACTGAGAATAATCTCCTGTGCCCATTTGGTATTTTTTCCTTAAAGCCTGTGAGGAAATTTTACCTTTTCAATTGATTTCTTGAAAGTTGATTGTGTTTGGAATTTATTTCTGCAAAACCTACTAGAGGACATTCCTTTAGGGGAGCTGGTCTTAACAGCCCCACAGGTCTTACAGGTGAATTGCAGGTGCTAAGAAGTGCTGGTGGTCAAGTTGTAGTTACAGACAATGTCCACAAGGCGGCAGCACTTCTTCATGCCCAGCTCCGGTCCCACCTGCAAGCAGAGCCTTAGGAAAAGCCCCACACCTGAGGTGTGACTTAGAGTGAAACGTTCTGAGCAAACATCCAAGGCCTTGTATCTCACTGCATCTTCCCCCTGACGCTTCATCCTTCCCCTACTGACATCCTACCTGCGTCACCACTCCTTGCGAGTTGCCTAGGAGGCTGCACTCTCAGGAAGCAGGCTTCAGCTGGGGACCCCAGCACCAGGGATCTGGGTCCTTGGTGACTTTACCCTGATCCACGAGGCCAGAGCGTCAGGCCATCATCGTTGCAGGACACTAGGGATTCTGGTCCCAGCCAGGGCAAACCAGACAGTAGAGGTTTAAGAGGGGTTTCATGAAAGGCACCCTGCTGGCCGCCTCAACTGCGCCCCAGCCCAGCCCTGGGCTCACCTACTCAGGTTCCAGTGATGGGATAGCATCCCAAGTCAGGGAGATTAGAGGAAACAAACTAGACATAATTTTTCTGTCCTTTTCTGTTCTTAATCTCACACCAATACTATGTTGAAATACACTCGATCTGCAGTTTCATGCTTGTCTTCAGTGTACAGTGGACTGATTTAGTTATGACATATTTGTACTTGTTTTTATTCCTTTGCCATAGAGGTTACTGAACAAGGTGGAGTAAAGTTCTCTGTGCTGAACATTAGGTCTCTGTGGAGTAACTGTCAGAGATACACATTTTTGCTTGCAGGCAAGAAACAAAGGAAGGCCATAGTCCTTGTGGATTATCTATTACAGTGATAGATTTCCATGTGTAAGTTAGATATACATATTTCTGTGTATATGTGCATGGAAAGAAGGGAAGAAAGAAAGGAGGGGAGGCACTTAACGTAATTACAGGATAAAGTTTTTTACACTTGTTTCTGTTAATGTTCTTTGACAAAACATTTTATATTCATTGTTTCGATGCTTCCATATTGATTTCATTTTACAGTGCCCTGTAAATACAATTTATTTAGCAATCTTTTAGTTTTAAATTAAGACTTTTGTTTGTATTAAGACATAAGACTGTATACTTGAGTTAGAAGAGTTGTCTTAAGTCTCTAAAAACGTTACTGAAAAGGCACAGTGATTTTCATTATGGTTCATGGATTGGTATTTGCATATCTATAAGGTCCATCTAGTCAAGGCTATGGTTTTTCCAGTGGTCATGTATGGATGTGAGAGTTGGACTGTGAAGAAGGCTGAGCGCTGAAGAATTGATGCTTTTGAACTGTGGTGTTGGAGAACACTCTTGAGAGTCCCTTGGACTGCAAGGAGATCAACCCTGGAATTTCTTTGGAAGGAATGATGCTAAAGCTGAAACTCCAGTACTTTGGCCACCTCATGTGAAGAGTTGACTCATTGGAAAAGACTCTGATGCTGGGAGGGATCGGGGACAGGAGGAGAAGGGGATGACCGAGGATGAGATGGCTGGATGGCATCATGGACTCGATGGACGTGAGTCTGAGTGAACTCCAAGAGATGGTAATGAA
>SJYC01026908.1:0-14356 GCA_006408675.1 Madoqua kirkii
GAGAATCCCATGAACAGTATGAAAATGAAAAAAGATAAGACACTGAAAGATGAACTTCCCAGGTCAGTAGGTGCCCAATATGCTACCAGAGAAGAGTGGAGAAATAACTCCAGAAAGAATGAAGAGACAGAGCCAAATCAAAGACAATGCCCAGTGGATGTGACGGGTAATGGAAGTAACGTCTGATGCTGTAAAGAGCAATATTGCATAGGAATCTGGAATGTTAGGTCCATGAATTAAGGCAAATTGGAAGTGGTCAAACAGCAGATGACAGGAGTGAACATCAACATTTTAGGGATCAGAGAACTAAAATGGACTGGAGTGGGTGAAATTTAATTCAGATGACCATTATATCTACTACTGTGGGCAAGAATCCCCTAGAAGAATTGGAGTAGCCCTCAGAGTCAACAAAAGACTCTGAAATGCAGTACTTGGGTGCAATCTCAAAAATGACAGAACGATCTCTGTTCATCTCCAAGGCAAACCATTCAGTATCACAGTAATCCAAGTCTGTGGCCCAATCAGGAATGCTGAAGAAGCTGAACAGTTCTATGAATATCTACCAGACCTTTTAGAACTAACACCCAAAAAAGATGTCCTTTTCATCATAGGGGACTAGAATGCAAAAGGAATGGAAAAGTAGGAAGTCGAGAGATACCTGGAATAACAGGCAAATTTGGCCTTGGAGTACAAAATTAAGCAGGTCAAAGGCTAACAGAGTTTTGCCAAGAGAATGCACTGGTCATAGCAAACACCCTCTTCCAACAACCTAGTTGAAAAAACCATTTGCCACAGGTAAACTTCCTGAAGTCATTTATGGAGGGAAGAAAGGGGGAGAAATGCTACATGGCCACAAGACCAGATGTTGAGCATCCCTAATTGTTAAAAGAGAAATGAAAAAATGAGAATGGGAAATAAAACCTCACCATCCATAATGGACATCCTCACATGTCTACCCACAGTAAACGTGGGAGAGTCAGGAGGTAATTGCACCCCATGACATGGCAATTGGGAATGGCCATTGGCAACCACCCCTAGAAAAGAGCGCCTCCACAGGCCAGAAAAAAACCTTTCACGGGAGCAAGCCTAGACTCTGAAATACCCACACCTCGGCCTGCATTCCAAGCAAACCGTCATTCAAAATGACAGGTGCAATTCACTGCAGCGCTACATACAGTGTGCAAGACACAGTCCCAGGAAGATGTTTACCGATAGCATAAAGCTTCAAGAAAACGTGGCACCTATACACAACGCCTACTACCCAGCCATGAAAAGCCACCACAGAGATTACGAAAATGTGCCATTGGTCGCTACCAGGAATGACCTTGAAGGATCATACACTAAGGGAACACAGAGGAGGAAGAAAAAAATATATATCCCATCCAGGCAACAATTTCAAAATATATGAAGGGGCTCATTTAAAACCCCCCAATTCCCTTAGAATTCAAACCCAAACAAGCAATCCCCAAATAAGAAACACAAAAGTCTCAGGGGTAACTTCAGTGGTTAAGACAAATATTGACACACAGGAATCTGTATCTGTCATAGGTAATCCACAATGACTGTCTTTTTCTATTTCTTTCTTCCTTCCGTATATATACAAAAATCTGTTTCCATAACATATACACAGAAATCTCTATGTGTCTTAAATAATTCACAAGGATTGTCTCTTTTCCTTTCTTCCTTGCTTTCCAAATACAAAAAAAAGAAAAAGTCAGCATCTGTATCTCCAATACATAATCCATTACGACTTGATTCTAGGCAGAGGGAAATCTGTTCAACCTCTGGCCATAAATGCTACGGCAAAGAATCCCCAAAAGGAGAGAGAAGCTCTTTACGTGTCATGCTTGAATCAGGTGACTCTACACTGACAATAAGCACAAAACTGGAGATTAAAGCAAAGACAGAAAAGGCTTCTGTTTTGTTCCCTTCAACCTCCTTGACTTGGGTGCTACCATCCCTGGAGCCTGAACCGGTTGGGTCCCATGGCTGCACTGGATGGGGGAGAGACAGCTGGGCAGGCTGACCCTGACTGAAACCCCCTCTTCAGCCTGTACCGTCCAATTTGCTCAGGTCTGAACAAAGTCCCCAGAGTACCCAAAGGATGGTGGAGCAACCCTCTGACCTCCAGGACCTTGGAAAAATTCACCTAGCCTCTAAGCTTCCTTGGTGGCTCCGACGGTAAAGAATCCTTCTGGAATGCAGGAGGCCTGGGCTCGATCCCTGGCTTGGGGAGAACCCCAGGAGGAGGGCATGGCAACCCACTCCAGTATCTTTACTTGGAGAATCTCCACGGTCAGAGGAGCCTGGTGCGCTGCCGTCTAAGAGGCTGGGAAGAGTGGGCACAACTGACTGACCAAGTGCTGCGCTGGTTCCCCTCGTACCAGGGGCCTCCTTCCTGAGATGCAGCCTCCCAGGCCCCTCCGCAGGGGCTGTGGCCCAAGCTGGGTGTTGTCTGGAGGGGAGGGCCAGACTTCCAGGGAGAAGTAGTGAGACATGAGCCCCTTCGTGTTTGCTCAGGCACATTCCACTCGAATAAACAGCTCATGAAGCCAGTTTTCCTAAGGATCTCCTTGCCCCAGGAACCAGAGCTGGGCGTGAAGAACGACGGCCGACCTCTGCAACCTGACAGGCAGAGCTTACTCACACTTCCAGTTCACAAGCCCTGGGGGCTCTTAATGACAGATGCCCTCAGGAAAGGCTCAGGGTCAGTATTGCAGAAATAAATGCCAAACACAGCCAACTGTCAAGGAGTCAACGGCAACAGGTAAATTTCCCTCACAGGCTTTGAGGGAAAAGAAAAGAAGAAAACAAAATGAAACAAAAACACTGATGGCCGCGGGACAAGATCCACAGCATCTCAGTTGTGTCTGACTCTTTGCGACCCCATGGACTGTAGCCTAACCAGGTTCCTCCATTCATGGGATTTTCTAGGCAAGAATGCTGGAGTGGGTTGCCATTTCCTTCTCCAGGAGATCTCCCCAACCCAGGGATTGAACCCAGGTCTCCCGCATTGTAGGCAGACACTTCACCATCTGAGCCACCAGGGAAGTCCAATAAAATGATGGCAAACCCCAGACCACACCAATCAGATGAACAACTGCACAAGTCTACAAGCAATAAATGGAGGAGAGAGTCAAGAGGGGAGGGAACCCCCCTACACAGTTGGAATGCACACTGGCAACAGTTACTAGAAAGACAGTCTCTGCATACCAGAAAATAAAATTTTAAGACAGGGAAGCCTAGGGCTTATCACATCAGGGCCTAGAGCTCGAGAAAACCATCCCTAAACAAGACACGCACCCCAGCATTCACTGCAGCACTAATTACAGTAGCCAACACACAGAACCACAAAATCTCCAGCGATAGCTTAAAACTTAAACAAGTTGTGATACCTATACTCCATGGACTATTATTCAACCTCAAAAAATAGCACCACTGAAACTGTGCAGTTACGCCAATCGTGGACACAAGGGTGGGCCTGGGAGGATCATACTCTAAGTGAAAGCTGCCAGACAAAGGAGGATATTGCAGACGATGGAACTCCTCGGCAAAATAAAAAAAAAAAGTATGAAAAACAACTAATTTACAATGCAAAAGGAGCCTCTGAGAATTCAAATACTAGCAAAGAATTCAAAAAAGAAGACAATAGAGGGCCAGGATAAACTAGGAGGTTGGAACTAACAAATACACAGAAAGCCCTTACTCCAAGGCATGCACCAAAATCTGTACCTGTAATAAATTATCCACAAGGATAATCTCCTTCCTTCCTTTCACATTCACACACACACACAAATGTCTGTATCTCTGATAGATACTCACAAGGATCTGATGTCCAGCACATCAGATATGCTGGATGTCTAAGTTCCACAATATTCTCGATGGAAGAAAAACTCCCAAAGGAACAGGTATGCTGTATATATATGTCAAAACTGAAGCAAGTGGCTATACATTGATGGCAAGCACAAAACCACAAACCAACTCTGTTCAAAAATAGCCATGGCTTGAGATGAAAGGAAAGGAAAGGAAATAAAGCACTATCCATTCCGAGCCTACCTGACTTGGGCTGCTACCTCATCACTGAGGAGGCTTGAATCCCATGGCTGAGCTGGGCTGAGGTCATGACACCAGGGAGGGTACCCTGAACTTAGATCCCGAGGACCCCTGCACTGTCTGGTTTGCTCTGTCTGGGACCACAGTCCCTAGAGCACCCAAGGATGCTGGCACACCCTCTGACCTCGAGGACCTTGGAAAACTCACCAGTCGCCTGGGGTCCTGGTGCTGGGGTCCCCAGTTCAATCCTTCCTGAGAGTGCAGCCTCCTAGGTCCCTCGTCGGGGTTATGGCCCAGGCTGGAATGAGTCTGGAGGGGAGGGGAGAAGCTTTAAGGAGAACAACTAGTGAGACACAAGCCCTTGAGTGTTTGCAGGGGCACATTCCTCTCTAATTCCCAGCCCAGGACACTAACTTGCCATAGGCTCTGGTTGCGGGAGGACCAGAGTTGGCCATGAGGAAGTGCTGCCGCCTTGTGGATATTTCCTATACCTACAACTTGAACACACCTGTGCTTACTGACCCCCTCAATTCACAGTGCCTGTGGGGCTTAATTGACAGCTGTCCTCAGGAAATGTCCTGGGGCCGCTATGGCAGAAATAAATTACAAACACAACCTACTTCAAGAAGCCAACTGCCACAGGTAGATTTCCTCAAGTCCTCTATGGACAGAGAAAAGGGAGGAAAAAACACCAATCAGCCACAGGACCGGATGTTCAGCATCCCTAATTTTTAAAGGAGGAATGACAATCAGAAAGACAGCAGGAAATCAAATCCCACCATTTAGAATGGACATCCTCACAGGGCCACCAGCTGTCAGTATGGGGAGAGTCAAGAGATGACTGAATCCCACGGCACATTGGTTGGAAATGGACATGGCCAACAACCCCTAGAAAAGACAGCCTCCCCCATGCCAGAAGAAAATGAACCTTTCAAGAGAGCTAAGCCTGGGATCATGGAGAAGGCAATGGCACTCCAGTACTCTTGCCTGGAAAAATCCCATGGACGGAGCCTGGTGGGCTGCAGTCCATGGGGTTGCAAAGAGTCAGACAGGACTAAGCGACTTCTTTCACTTTTCACTTTCATGCATTGGAGAAGGAAATGGCAACCGACTCCAGTGTTCTTGCCTGGAGAATCCCAGGGATGGCGGAGCCTGGTGGGCTGCCATCTCTGGGGTCGCACAGGGTCGGACATGACTGAAGCGACTTAGCAGCAGCAGCAAGCCTAGGATCAACATACCCACACCTGGGCCTATAGCCTGAGAAAACCATCCTTCAAACAGACATGCAGCCCCACGCTCACTGCAGCACTGTTTACAGTACCCGAGGCAGGGTCCTAAGACAATGTTTACCAGCAGGTGCAAGCTTCAAGAAAATGCGGTACCTATACACAATGCCTGTTACTCAGCCATGAAAAGTCACCACAGAAATTATGAAATGATGTCGTTGGTTGCTACCAGGATGGTCCCTGGAGGATCACAAACTAAAGTCAACCACCTCTCAGAATACTGGAAATAAAAGCAAAAATAAACAAATGGGACCTAATTAAAATCAAAAGCTTCTGCACAACAAAGGAAACTATAAGCAAGGTGAAAGACAGCCTTCAGAATGGGAGAAAATAATAGCAAATGAAGCAACTGACAACTAACTAAAGTCAACCAGAGCGAGGAAGACAATAGTATATACTTTACAGGCAAAAATTTTACAAGTATACAAAAGAACTCATTTAAAACACACACAAATCTTAAAATTCAAACATAAACAAGCAATCCCCCCCACGCCTCAGGGATAAATTCGGTGGTGAAGTCAAACAAATACACAGGAATCTGTATCTGTAATAGATAGTCCACAAGGATTTTTTTTTTCCTTCCTTTCTTCCTTCCACATATACAGAGAAATCTGTATCTCTAACATAGACACAAAAATCTGTCATAGAAAATTCACAAGGATTATCTCCTTCCTTCCATAAATACAAAAAGAAAAAACTTGTATCTCTAATAGATAAGCCAGAAGGACTTGATTTTAGGCAGAGGGATATTTGTTCAACCATCTGCAATAACCTCTATAGCAAAGAATCTCCCACACAAGAGATATGTTGTGTGTACATTTGTCACAATTGAATCAGGCCACACTGTATACACTGAAAAGAAACACACAACTGGGGATTAAAGAAAAGTAAAAGAAAGAAAAGTGTTAGTCACTCAGTTATGTCCAACTCTTTGTGACCCCATGGGCTATAGCCCACGAGGATCCTCTGTCCGTGGGATTTACAGGGCATGAATACTGGAGTGGGTTGCCTTCCGTTTTCCAGGGGATCTTCCCACTCAGGGGTCAAGCCCAGGTCTCCTGCACCGGCAGGCACATTCTTTACCACGTGAGCAAACGCCTAATTCCCAGTCCAGGAAGCTGACAGTCTTACGGCTCTGGTTACGGGAGGACCAGGGTTGGGCATGAGGAAGTGCTGCCGCCGTGTGGACATTTCCCATAACTACAACTTGAACGCACGTGAGCTTACTGACACTCTCGATTCACAGCGCCTATGAGGCTGTTAATTGACAGCTGCCCTGGAGAAATGTCCTGGCTCCAATATAGCACCAATAAATTCCAAACACAACCTACTTTCTAAAACTGAAAGAGACACATGTACCCTAGTGTTCATTGCAGCACTGTACAATAGCTAGGCCATGGAAGCAACCTAGAAGTCCATCAGCAGATGAATGGATAAGACAGTTGTGGTACCTATACACAATGGAGTATTACTCAACTATAAAATAGAAGGCGTTTGAGTCAGTTATATTGGATGAAACTGGAGCCTCTTATATAGACTGAAATAAATCAAAAAGAGACACACCAGTATAGTATATTAATGCATATATTATGGAATATTAAAAAATATAAACAGGACACAATTTGACACAGAATGCAGCAAGTTCTTCATGTATCCACTTCTTAGAATAATAAAAAATAAATCACAAATCAGAAGATGGGACCTCATTAACCACAAAACCATTCAAGTTCCAGAGGAAACCCTAAATGAGAGACAAGCACAGCAGTCAGAATAGGAAGAAAGATTTGCAAAAGAAATTGCCCACAAGGGATTCATCTCCAAAACACACAAACAGCTCGTGACTCTATATCAAAAATGTATACATCCCCAAAACAAAATGGGCCAAAGATTGAAATGGATATTTCTCTACAGAATGTACTTAGGCACGTGAAAAAATGCTCAGCATCACTAGTTACTAGAAAGACAAATCAAATGAGTCCAATAGGCTACGCACTCACATTGGTCAGATGGCCATCTCAAAACATCTTGAGGAATGAATTCAAGGACTTCTCTGGTGCAGTGATTAAGAATCTGCCTGAAAATGTAAGAGTCACAAGTTCGATCCTGGTCTGAAAAGATTCCATATCTTTTCCATATGGAAAAGATTCCATATCCAAGCCCATGTGCCTCAACTATGCAGCCTGTGCCCTGGGGCCCTTGAACCCTGGCTGCTGAGCCCTCGCACCGGGACAGTGAAGCCTGGCACTCGAGAGCCTGCGTTCCGCAGCCAGAAGCCACCGCAATGAGAAGCCTGCACAGCGAAACCGGAGAGCAGCCCCTGCTCGCCGCAGATGAAGCCTGCACTCAGCAAGCAAGACCCAGTGCCACCAGAGATAAATTAATAAATAAAATTATTTTAAAAAGAATAAACGTGGAGACAAGGAGAACCCCCTGCGCCATTGGTCGAAATCCACATGTGAAGATTCAGTAGGAAGAACAGTATGGAGGTTCATTTTAAAAATACCATAGAAATACTTTAGGACTCAGCAATGCCATACCTGGGCGTAAACCTGAAGAAAATAAATATTTAAAAAAAAGGAACCCCTGCAACCTCAGCCCCACAAGGTAAAACCAAGTCTGAGAAGCAAGCTAACTGTAGAATCACAGCTGAATGGACACACAGTGGGGGGCATGTGCACCACGCATTATTTCTCCACCATAGAGAAGCAGGAAATGCCGCCAAGCCCAGCTGCAGGGAAGACGCTAGAGATGATCACTCCAAGGGAGGTAAGGGGGACAGGGACAGACAAGTGTCATACCATATCACTTCTAGGTGTCATCAAAAAATGTATACAAATGAACTTCATTACAAAGGAGAAACAGATCCACAGACTTAGAAAAGAGACTTCGTTACCAAAAAGGAAATGTGGCGGGTGTACAGGGAGTAAAGAGCTGGTTCAGAATAATGATGCGCCTTAAAACAGGAGCTGCTGCTGTAGTTTAGTCACTCAGTCCTGTCTGACGCTGTGCAACCCCATGGACTGTAGCCGGTCAGGCTCCTCTGTCCATGGGATTTCCCAGGCAAGACTATTAGAGGGGGGTGCCATTTCCTCCTCCAGGGGATCCTCCCGACCCAGGGGCTGAACCCGTATCTCCTGCTAGTCTCCTGCACTGCAGGCGGATTTTTACCACTGAGCCAGCAGGGAAGCCGTAATACAGATGCTGAAGGGCTCCCAATGGTCACATGTCCAACATGTGACCTGCCCTCAAGAAATGCCCAAGGATGAATCATCGCAAAAAAACTCCAAACAGGGCCAAGTTTCAAGAAGCCAGTTTCAAGAGGTAAATTGTACTCACAAGGGGTAAAATAATAAAAGCACATGGAAGGATATTCCACATCAATAATTACTAAATCAGTGCCAATCAAAGCTCCAATAAGGTATCACTTCACACTGCTCACAGCGGCCATCATCAAAAAGATCTACAGAGACTAAATTCTGCAGAGGATGTACAGAAAAGTGAATCGCCCTGCAGTCTTGGTGGGAATGCAAATGGTGAGGCCATGATGGAAAACAGCACGGAGGCTCCTTGAAGCACTAGACGCAGAGGTAACATGACCCTGCGATCCCATTCCTCAGCTTAGGTCCAGGGGAACCACCGTTCAGAATGGCACACGCACCTTGATTTTCAGGGCATCACTATTTACGATAGTCAAGACACAGAATCCATCGCAATGTCCCCTGACGGAAAAATGAAGACTGCGGGGTACATCTGTACCCTGGAATACTACTCAGCCATAGAACAGAAAATAATCTTGTTGGCAGCATCATGGATGAACCAAAAAATTACCATTCTATATGAGGTAAGTTAAATACCCTAAGATATCATGAATAGATGGAATCTATAAATTAATACCAATAACCTAGTGTACAAAAAAGAAAGACTCACAGCCTGAGAAAACAAGATTATGATTATATTATCAAACGAAAGTCTGAAGGGAGGGATAAATTAAGAGTTTGGGATGAAAATATACACATTAATACACATCAAGTTGACAGGGAAAAAGGACCTGAATAGAATAGAACAGGGAACTCTCCTGAACAAACAGAAAAAAATCAGGAGACTAGATATATATCTATGCATAACTGAATCAAATTTATGTACGCCTAGAACTAAACATCAGAAATCAAACTTTACTCCAATATAAAATAACAATTCAATTACAAATTAAATTATCTGGGCTCAGTCTACGGAAGCCGGACAGTGGTGACCCCTATGGTCTGGATCTGTGATGTGCTGTGATATTAACATGACCCACGAGAAGCTGCCTGACCTCATGTGAATGCGACAAGATGAAGGGAAGAATAAGGACCACAGGTCAATCGGCGCAACACCCTCAGTTCAGAGGATGGGACGAGACACACTGCAGGTAAAGAGCAGACAGGGGGTCTCCAGGTACAGGATCCTGACCATGTGGGTGGGATGAGACCCACACAATCCCCAGGGCTGAGCCAGGGACACATGTCCACAGTCTCCAAGGCGACACCACTTCCCCAGTCCCTGCACCTGGGGCCCCACAACCCTTGGTTAGGACACCAGGCCTCTGCTGGTTGGACTCCTAAAGTGGAAATAAGGGGGTTCCTGTAACGTCCCGGGATGGTAGAAAGAAGGGTAGGGTCGGTCTCCTCTCCCCACATTGTCCCAGAGAAGTCCTCCCCTTTCCCTTTGGTTCTGTGATATTAACTGTTTCTACAGCTGTCGTGATCATGCTGAGCGACCCACCTTGGTTTTGGAAGGCTCGCTCCTTTCTCGTGCCACTGACATGCTGAGAAGACACAACAGATGCAGGGCAGCAAGACGAGGGGCAGGTCTGGTGTCTTCTGAGTAGGGGTGGTCAGCCGGAAGGAGATAACAGCAGCAACCTCACCTGATCCCACTGGCTTTTTCCTGATCCATGTGCCCTGCAATCAACTCACCAAGTAAACCTGCCTTCTGTCCCACCACGCTCATGCTGGTAAATGGAATAATTACCAGGTAGCGCACCTGAGGAGTCTCCAGGAGGCCCAGGGAGGGGGAACCTCGCAGGGGTTAAGAGGCACACAGGCACATGTAAAGTGAACACCATGAACTGTTCCTTCCTAAGCACAACGGGAGCTCTCACGTGTTCATCCCTCTTAGCTTTGTGTGTGGGGTCTCCCCGCACACGATCCTGACCTTGCAGAGGGGATCAGACTCACACAGTCCCCAGACCCCCCACTGAGGTCACACGTCCCCTCGGTCAGGACACCATGCCTGTGGCCAGCGGGCCCCCAGTGTGTAAACCAGCCAGGCCCCTGGGGCCTCCTGGGACCCTAGGAAGAAGTGAAGGGTCCTCTCCCCTCCCCACAGTGGTCCCTGAGAAGGCAGGCCCCTCCTGTCTTCACTTTGGCTCTGTGTGATCTTTTGCTGGTTTGAAAGCTCGTGCTTGAGTTGAACACATTACCTTGGTTCTGGCAGGTTCTCTTTCTTGTCCCACTGAGATGATGAAAAACAGGAGAGCTGGGCTGAAGGACAGAGGGCAGCTCTGTTCTCTTCTGAGGAGAGGCAATCGGAAGGAGATCACAGAGGCAACCTCACCTGCTGCCCGTTGACTTCCTGCCCGATCCCTGGAATCAGTTCAGCAGGTGAACCTGCCTCCCTACGCAACCTGAAGGTGCTGGAAAATTGGGATGATTGCCAGGTAGCCACCTGAGGCGCCTCCATGCCCCAGGGAGGGGGAACCTGGCAGGGGGAGACACTCAGAGCCCACCACAGACCCCACCCCGGGAGGGCCACAGAGTCCCCTCAGAGAAGAACACGCTGCCCAGAGCAGCCACCTCAGCTCCAGACCCCAGACATCTGAGCGCAGACATTCAGACGCAGGCGCGGAGTTTTCCAGGACAGAGGCAGGCCAGGTCCCACCCAGGTCTCCAGTCCTAGCGCACAAACAAGGTCAGGTCTAAATGTTCTCACTGTAGAAAGCCCATGGCCACATCCAAACATAATCAGCAATGGGACTTTCTTTGTTCAGTCACTCTATTTTCATATATGAAGTAAAGGAAATTCTATCATTTTTGTATATGAAATATGCACTATTTCCATATATGAAATATAGAAAATTCTCCCATTTCCCTATATAAAATGTGCTACTCTTTCATATATGAAATATAGAAAATTCTACCACTTTCATATATGAAATATGGACCTCAGTTTTCATATATGAAATATAAAAGGTTCAACCACTTTCATATATGAAATATGCTACTCTCATTTCATATATAAAATACAGAAAATTTTACCACCTCACAACAAGCTAGAAAATTCTTAAAGACATGAGAATATCAGACCACTTTACTTGCCGCCTGAGAAATCTGTATGCTGGTTGGGAAGCAATAGTTAGAACTGGACATGGAACAATAGACCAGTTCCAAGTCGAGCAAGGAGTATGTCAAGGCTGTATATTGTCACCCTACTTATTTAACTCATAGGCAGAGTACATCACGCGAAATGCCAGGCTGGATGAAGCACAAGCTGGAATCAAGATTGCCGGGAGAAATATCAATCACCTCAGATATGCTAATGATACCACCCTTATGGCAGAAGGGGAAGGGGAACTGAAGAGCCTCCTGATGAAAGTGAAAGACAAGGGTGAAAAAGTTGGTTTAAAACTCAACATTCAGAAAACTAAGATCATGGCATCTGGTCCCATCATTTTATGGCAAATAGATGGGGAGACAAAGGAAACAGTGAGAGACTATTTTGAGGGGCTCCAAAATCACTGCAGATGGTGATGCAGCCACGAAATTTAAAGATGCTTACTCCTTGGTAGAAAGCTATGACCAACCCAGATGGCATATTCAAAAGCAGAGACATTACTTTGCCAACAAAGGTCCATCTAGTCAAAACTATGGTTTTTCCAGTAGTCATGGGTGGATGTGAGAGTTGGATTAAAAAGAAAGCTGAGCGTCAAAGAATTGATGGTTTTGAACTGTGGTGTTGGAGAAGACTCTTGAGAGTCCCTTGGACTGCAAGGAGATCCAACAAGTCCATCCTAAAGGAAATGAGTCCTGAATATTCATTGGAAAGACTGATGCTGAAACTGAAACTCCAATACTTTGGTCACCTGATATGAAGAACTGACTCATTTGAAAAGACCCTGATACTGGGAAAGATTGAAGGTGGAGGAGAAGGAGGTCACAGAGGATGAGATGGTCGGATGTCACCTAGTCGATGGACGTAAGTTTGAACGCGCTCCCGGAGTTGGTGATGGACAGGGAAGCCTGGCGTACTGCAGTCCATGGGGTCACAAAGAGTCAGACATGGCTGAGCGACTGCACTGAACTGATATATGAAATATGGACCTCAATTTTCATATATGAAATATAGAAAATTCCCTTTTCAGAGATGAAATATGCACATATGGAAAGTATTAATATAATGCCATTTTCAGCAACATGAACTTAGAGATGATCCCACTAAGTGAAGTAAGTCAGAAAGACAATGACAAATACTATATGATTTGATATATATGTGGAATCCAATATGTGATGCAAATGAATTTGTCTATGAAACAGAAACAGACTCACTGGTATCGAGAACTAATGGTTGCCAGTGTGGAGAGGGAGGTGGGAGGAGCAAGATAGGGGTAGGAAAATAAGGGATACATACCACTATCTGTAAAATAAATAAGCTACAAGGATATAGTGTATGGCACAGTGAAAGATCGTCGTTATTTTGTGATACCTTTAAATAGTTTATTTCATAAAGATATTAGTTGATGTCCAGGGGATCTTCTCAACCCAGGGATCAAACCCAGTCTTCTGCATTGCAGGCAGATTCTTTACCAGTTGAGCCACAAGGGACGTCCTGATGGTTAGCTACAGACACACAAAATAATAAAAAAAAAAGTAAAATAAAACCGAAAATGTCAAAAACAGAAGATTCCATCAAGAAATTACTTTCAATGAGATTTTAAATAATCACATAAAGTAGTTGTACTCTTAAATAAATTTGTTTCACAAAGAAATAGTCAAGTCAAGCCAGTTAACTACAGAATAAATATTTTTTTGCAAGTTAAGTTGCTTTTGTCAATGTTCTCTGACAAAACACTTTAACATTATTTTGGATGCCTACATATTGATTTCAGTTCACAATGCCCTAAAATAGAAGTCACTTAGCAATCTTCTAGTTTCAAATTAAGACTTTTGTATGTATTAAGATGTAAGACAGTATACCTGAGTTAGAAGAGTTAAGTTGTTAAAAGCATTACTCCAAAGGCACAATGATTTTCATTAGGGTCCATGGACTGGTATTTGCAAATCTACTAAGCGAGAAGCTCTGGAACTGCAATCTGACAATGCGTTAATAAGTCCTCCAGGTGATTCTGAAGTATCCAAGCACACTGAAGTTTGAGAACTATGGCCTTAGAAATCCCAGCGAAACACATTTTACCAAGCTCACATGGTAAAAACTTATTGTTATAAGTTACGGTAAAATTTTTATTATTTTGTATAAAGAACAATAGCAAAGGAGTTCACTCTACAAATGTATATACCTTTTCATATATGAAATGTCTATTTCATATATGAAATACAGAAATGTCTATATGTGACCTATAGAAACTTCTATTTCCATTCATGAAATATGCACTTCCATATTCATAAGTGAAGTATGGAAAATTCTATGTTCATATGTGAAATATGCACTGATCTTTTAATATGTGAAGAGAGTCCTATTTTATATATGAAATATGCATGATTTTCAAATGTGATTTCTAGAAATTTCCATTTTCATATATGAAATATGAACCAATATTTTCATATATGAAATATAGAAAGATTAAAATGCCATTTTCAGCAACATGAACCTAGAGATTATCACACTAAGTAAAGTCACAAAGGTAAATACCATGTGATATCACTTATATGTTGAATCTAAAATATGACACAAAAGAACTTATCTATGAAACAGAAACAGACTCACTGATACAGAGAGCCAGTGGTTACTAGTGGGGAGAGGGA
>SJYC01026909.1:0-20623 GCA_006408675.1 Madoqua kirkii
GCACACGATCCTGACCTTGCAGAGGGGATCAGACTCACACAGTCCCCAGACCCCCCACTGAGGTCACACGTCCCCTCGGTCAGGACACCATGCCTGTGGCCAGCGGGCCCCCAGTGTGTAAACCAGCCAGGCCCCTGGGGCCTCCTGGGACCCTAGGAAGAAGTGAAGGGTCCTCTCCCCTCCCCACAGTGGTCCCTGAGAAGGCAGGCCCCTCCTGTCTTCACTTTGGCTCTGTGTGATCTTTTGCTGGTTTGAAAGCTCGTGCTTGAGTTGAACACATTACCTTGGTTCTGGCAGGTTCTCTTTCTTGTCCCACTGAGATGATGAAAAACAGGAGAGCTGGGCTGAAGGACAGAGGGCAGCTCTGTTCTCTTCTGAGGAGAGGCAATCGGAAGGAGATCACAGAGGCAACCTCACCTGCTGCCCGTTGACTTCCTGCCCGATCCCTGGAATCAGTTCAGCAGGTGAACCTGCCTCCCTACGCAACCTGAAGGTGCTGGAAAATTGGGATGATTGCCAGGTAGCCACCTGAGGCGCCTCCATGCCCCAGGGAGGGGGAACCTGGCAGGGGGAGACACTCAGAGCCCACCACAGACCCCACCCCGGGAGGGCCACAGAGTCCCCTCAGAGAAGAACACGCTGCCCAGAGCAGCCACCTCAGCTCCAGACCCCAGACATCTGAGCGCAGACATTCAGACGCAGGCGCGGAGTTTTCCAGGACAGAGGCAGGCCAGGTCCCACCCAGGTCTCCAGTCCTAGCGCACAAACAAGGTCAGGTCTAAATGTTCTCACTGTAGAAAGCCCATGGCCACATCCAAACATAATCAGCAATGGGACTTTCTTTGTTCAGTCACTCTATTTTCATATATGAAGTAAAGGAAATTCTATCATTTTTGTATATGAAATATGCACTATTTCCATATATGAAATATAGAAAATTCTCCCATTTCCCTATATAAAATGTGCTACTCTTTCATATATGAAATATAGAAAATTCTACCACTTTCATATATGAAATATGGACCTCAGTTTTCATATATGAAATATAAAAGGTTCAACCACTTTCATATATGAAATATGCTACTCTCATTTCATATATAAAATACAGAAAATTTTACCACCTCACAACAAGCTAGAAAATTCTTAAAGACATGAGAATATCAGACCACTTTACTTGCCGCCTGAGAAATCTGTATGCTGGTTGGGAAGCAATAGTTAGAACTGGACATGGAACAATAGACCAGTTCCAAGTCGAGCAAGGAGTATGTCAAGGCTGTATATTGTCACCCTACTTATTTAACTCATAGGCAGAGTACATCACGCGAAATGCCGGGCTGGATGAAGCACAAGCTGGAATCAAGATTGCCGGGAGAAATATCAATCACCTCAGATATGCAGATGACACCACCCTTATGGCAGAAGGGGAAGGGGAACTGAAGAGCCTCCTGATGAAAGTGAAAGACAAGGGTGAAAAAGTTGGTTTAAAACTCAACATTCAGAAAACTAAGATCATGGCATCTGGTCCCATCATTTTATGGCAAATAGATGGGGAGACAAAGGAAACAGTGAGAGACTATTTTGAGGGGCTCCAAAATCACTGCAGATGGTGATGCAGCCACGAAATTTAAAGATGCTTACTCCTTGGTAGAAAGCTATGACCAACCCAGATGGCATATTCAAAAGCAGAGACATTACTTTGCCAACAAAGGTCCATCTAGTCAAAACTATGGTTTTTCCAGTAGTCATGGGTGGATGTGAGAGTTGGATTAAAAAGAAAGCTGAGCGTCAAAGAATTGATGGTTTTGAACTGTGGTGTTGGAGAAGACTCTTGAGAGTCCCTTGGACTGCAAGGAGATCCAACAAGTCCATCCTAAAGGAAATGAGTCCTGAATATTCATTGGAAAGACTGATGCTGAAACTGAAACTCCAATACTTTGGTCACCTGATATGAAGAACTGACTCATTTGAAAAGACCCTGATACTGGGAAAGATTGAAGGTGGAGGAGAAGGGGGTCACAGAGGATGAGATGGTCGGATGTCACCTAGTCGATGGACGTAAGTTTGAACGCGCTCCCGGAGTTGGTGATGGACAGGGAAGCCTGGCGTACTGCAGTCCATGGGGTCACAAAGAGTCAGACATGGCTGAGCGACTGCACTGAACTGATATATGAAATATGGACCTCAATTTTCATATATGAAATATAGAAAATTCCCTTTTCAGAGATGAAATATGCACATATGGAAAGTATTAATATAATGCCATTTTCAGCAACATGAACTTAGAGATGATCCCACTAAGTGAAGTAAGTCAGAAAGACAATGACAAATACTATATGATTTGATATATATGTGGAATCCAATATGTGATGCAAATGAATTTGTCTATGAAACAGAAACAGACTCACTGGTATCGAGAACTAATGGTTGCCAGTGTGGAGAGGGAGGTGGGAGGAGCAAGATAGGGGTAGGAAAATAAGGGATACATACCACTATCTGTAAAATAAATAAGCTACAAGGATATAGTGTATGGCACAGTGAAAGATCGTCGTTATTTTGTGATACCTTTAAATAGTTTATTTCATAAAGATATTAGTTGATGTCCAGGGGATCTTCTCAACCCAGGGATCAAACCCAGTCTTCTGCATTGCAGGCAGATTCTTTACCAGTTGAGCCACAAGGGACGTCCTGATGGTTAGCTACAGACACACAAAATAATAAAAAAAAAAGTAAAATAAAACCGAAAATGTCAAAAACAGAAGATTCCATCAAGAAATTACTTTCAATGAGATTTTAAATAATCACATAAAGTAGTTGTACTCTTAAATAAATTTGTTTCACAAAGAAATAGTCAAGTCAAGCCAGTTAACTACAGAATAAATATTTTTTTGCAAGTTAAGTTGCTTTTGTCAATGTTCTCTGACAAAACACTTTAACATTATTTTGGATGCCTACATATTGATTTCAGTTCACAATGCCCTAAAATAGAAGTCACTTAGCAATCTTCTAGTTTCAAATTAAGACTTTTGTATGTATTAAGATGTAAGACAGTATACCTGAGTTAGAAGAGTTAAGTTGTTAAAAGCATTACTCCAAAGGCACAATGATTTTCATTAGGGTCCATGGACTGGTATTTGCAAATCTACTAAGCGAGAAGCTCTGGAACTGCAATCTGACAATGCGTTAATAAGTCCTCCAGGTGATTCTGAAGTATCCAAGCACACTGAAGTTTGAGAACTATGGCCTTAGAAATCCCAGCGAAACACATTTTACCAAGCTCACATGGTAAAAACTTATTGTTATAAGTTACGGTAAAATTTTTATTATTTTGTATAAAGAACAATAGCAAAGGAGTTCACTCTACAAATGTATATACCTTTTCATATATGAAATGTCTATTTCATATATGAAATACAGAAATGTCTATATGTGACCTATAGAAACTTCTATTTCCATTCATGAAATATGCACTTCCATATTCATAAGTGAAGTATGGAAAATTCTATGTTCATATGTGAAATATGCACTGATCTTTTAATATGTGAAGAGAGTCCTATTTTATATATGAAATATGCATGATTTTCAAATGTGATTTCTAGAAATTTCCATTTTCATATATGAAATATGAACCAATATTTTCATATATGAAATATAGAAAGATTAAAATGCCATTTTCAGCAACATGAACCTAGAGATTATCACACTAAGTAAAGTCACAAAGGTAAATACCATGTGATATCACTTATATGTTGAATCTAAAATATGACACAAAAGAACTTATCTATGAAACAGAAACAGACTCACTGATACAGAGAGCCAGTGGTTACTAGTGGGGAGAGGGAGGCTGGAGGGACAAGATAGAAGTAAAGGGTTAAGAGATACAAAACACGATGTGTAAAGTGAATCAGCTATAAGGATAGAGTATACAGCACAGGGAAATATAGCCTTTGTTTTCTAATACCTTTAAAAATATAATTTTCCATAAAAATATTGAGTCACAGTGTTGTGCACCCAAAACAATACAGTAATGCAAGTCAGCTGTACTTCAATTTAAAAAATAGTCGGTGGCTAGCTGCAAACACAAAAATAATCAAAAAGAGCTAAGAAATAAAAATGGGAAAATTTTTAAATTAGAAAATAAGGATTTCATTAAGAAACTAATTTTGATGAGATTTTTAAAAATCACATATAGCAGTTTTACTCATAATTTTTGCTTCACAAAGAACTAGTCAAGCCAATTAACTACAAAAAGAACATGGTTATTTGAAAGTTGCTTCTGTCTGCATTCTCTGACAAAACACCTTATATAACATCATTTTTGATGCCTATATAGTGGTTTCAGGTCACAGTGCTTTAAAATAGAAATCACTTAGCAATCTTCTAGTTTCAAATTAAGACTTTTGTATGCATTAAGAAGTAAGACAGTATAGTTAGAAGAGTTATTTTAAGTCTTTAAAAGCATTACTCAAAAGGCACAATTATTTTTATTATGGTCCCCAGACTAATATTTACAAATCTATGAGATCACAAGCTCTGAAACTCCATCTGACAAGTGTAGCTGACAAGCCCTCCGGGTGACTCTGGAGCTCTGAGGCACCCTGATATTTGAGAGCTGTTGTCCTAGAAGTCCAGGTAAAACGCGCATTTTACCTAGCTCAAGCTCCAAGACTTAATATCATGTTAAGTTACAGCAAAGTTTTTATTCTTTTGGTTAAAGAACGATAGCAAACGAGTCCACTCTACAAATGTTCGGTTCAGTCAGTTCAGTCGCTCAGTCGTGTCTGACTCTTTGTGACCCCATGAACCACAGCACGCCAGGCCTCCCTGTCCATCACCAACTCCCGAAGTCCACCCAAACCCATGTCCATCAAATCGGTGATGCCATCCAACCATCTCATCCTCTGTCGTCCATTTCTCCTCTTGCCCTCAATCTTTCCCAGCATCAGGGTCTTTTCAAATGAGTCAGCTCTTCGCATCAGGTGGCCAAAGTATTGGAGTTTCAGCTTCAACATCAGTCCTTCCAATGAACACCCAGAACTGATCTCCTTTAGGATGGACTGGTTGGATCTTCTTGCAGTCCAAGGGACTCTCAAGAGTCTTCTTCAACACCACAATTCAAAAGCATTAATTCTTCGGTGCTCAGCTTTCTTTATAGTCCAACTCTCACATCCATACACGACCACTGGAAAAACCATAGCCTTGGCTAGACGAACCTTTGTTGACAAAGTAATGTCTCTGCTTTTTAATATGCTGTCTAGATTGGTCATAACTTTTCTTCCAAGGAGTAAGTATCTTTTAATTTCATGGCTACAATCACCATCTGCAGTGATTTTGGAGCTATAAATGTATATACCTATATTTTCACTCATAAAGTATAGAAAATTCTATTTTAATATGTGAAATATGCAATGATATTTTAATATGTGAACTATGGAAACTTCTATTTTCATTAGTGAAATATGCACTTATATATATTTGTAAGTGAAGTACTGAAAGTTCTATTTTCATATAAGAAATAGGTACCTATGTTTTCATACATGAAATATAAAAAATTCTACTTTCATGCATGAAATATGCACCTATAAGTTCATATGTGAAATATAAACTTGGTTTCAATCTCTTGGTCAGGAAGATTCCCTGGAGAAGGGAATGGCTACCCACTCTAGTATTCATGCCTAGAGAATTCCATGGACTGAGAAGCCTGGTGGACTATACTTGATCCTTGTAAGGAACACTACGACCACCCTAGACAGCATTTAGAAAGCAGAGACATCACTTTGCCAACAAAGGTCCATATAGGCAAAGCTATGGTATTTCTAGTAGTCAGGTACAGATCTGAGAGTTGGAGCATAAAGAAGGCTGAGCGTCAAAGAACTGATGCTTCCAAGTTGTGGTGCTGGAGAAGACTCTTGCAAGTCCCTTGGAGTGCAAGGAGATCAAACCAGTCAATCCTAAAGGAAGTCAACCCTGAACATTCCTTTGAAGGTCTGATGCTAAAGCTCCAATAGTCTGGCCACCTGATATGAAGAGCTGACACTGAAAAATACCCTGATGGCGGGAAAATTGAGGGCAAAAGGAAGAATGGAAGGCAGAGGAAGAGATGGTTAGATAGCGTCACCGACCCAGTGGACATGAATTTGAGCAAACTCCAGGAGACAGTAAAAGATAGGGAGGCCTGATATGCTGTGGTCCATGGGCTAACAAAGAGTCGGGCACAGCTTAGCAACTGACCAACAATATACACATAGAAATCTACATCTGTAACATTAGTATATAATTCACAAAACTTATCTCCTTCCTTTCTTCCTTCCACATATACAAAAACTCTATCTCTAATAGATACTCCAGAAAGACCTGATTGATGTTCAGCACAGGGTACTTTGTTTAACCTTCTGCAATAACATCTTTAGCAAAAGAATCCAAAAAAGAACAGATACGCTGCATGTAACTGTCATAACTGAATCAAAGTAGCTGTACCTTGGCCAGCAGCCGAAACTGGAAATCGACTGTACTCCAACATAGCAAGGGCATGAGGTTAAAGAAAGGGAGTAAAAAAGCAATGCCTAGTGTATTCACTCCAGCCTCCCTGATTTTGATTTCTATCCCATCCCTGGAGCCTGAGCAGCTTGGGTCTCTAGTCTGGACTGGGTAGAGTTCAGGCCGCTGGGTCAAGACAACCAAAATTTTAATAGAGAAGTATACCCATGTGATTTTAGCCCCACAATGTACCAAGAAGCAAGAAAGGGAAGCAAGCTAATTATAGAAGCACAGATGGATGGATACAGAAGGTGGGGTATATTTACACAATGCAACATACCTCAACCATAAAAAGGAGGATATAATGCAAAGTCCAATCACAGAAAAAGGAGACATGCTCATTCTAAGTGAAGTTAGGGAGACAGGGAGATAAAGTAGCACATGATACCCCTCCATAGGTGTAATCTAAAAATGGATACAAATGAACTTCTTTCAAAAGGAGACACAGACTCAAAGACTTAGAAAAGAAACTTTCGGTCACCAAGAATATAAGATGTGGGGCAAGGAGAAATGAGCTTCTTCAGACTAACATATGCACATAACTATTTATAAAATAAGACACCAGGACCCATTGCATAACCCAAGGAATCTTACATAACACTGTAATCTCTTGTATGGAAAAAGAACCTGAAAAAAACCCAAAACACATGTATACATCTATGTGGAAGTGAACCAGTTACAGTAAATTAAAAAGGATTAAAAAAAAAAAAACCAAAGATTGCAATTCACCTATATATATTAGTTCAAATAATAGATTAAAAGCAGAAAAAAAGAAGAAGAAAACACTGACTCTGTTCCTCTCAGGCCATAGTGAGCTGGGCGAGCATCACATCCCTGGGGCCTGATTGGCTTGGGTCCCATGGTTGGAGTGTCCTGGGGCTGAGTGAGCCTGGAGCATGGACCTGGAGTGCTTGCTACCCTCTGCAGAGCCCCGAGCCTCTGACATAGGCGGGATAAATTAAGAGTCTGGAATTAACATATACACATCTGTTCCTTCGTGGGTTCATTCAGTTGCTCAGATACGGCCGATTCTTTGTGACCCCCATGACCTGCAGCACACCAGGCTTCCCTGTACTTCACGGTCTTCCGCAGTTTGTTCAAACTCATGCCCATGGAATCAGTGATGCCATCCAACCTTCTCATCCTCTGTCGTCCCCTTCTCCTGCCTTCAGTTTTTACCAGCATCAGGGTTTTTTTCCCAGTGAGTTGGCTCTTTGCATCAGGTGGCCAAAGTATTGGAGCTTCAGCTTCAGCATCAGCTCTTCCAGTGAATATTCAGAGTTGATTTTTTTTAAGGTTGACTGGTTTGACGTCGTTGCTGTCCATGGGACTTTCAAGAGTCTTCTCCAGTCCCACAGTTCACAAGCATAAATTCTTCAGCACTCAGCCCTCTTTACGGTCCAACTCTCACATCTGTACATATATCATATAGGTGATCAAAAGTACATACTGAATAGCACAGGGAAGTTTATTAAACACTGTAATCATCTAATGCGAAAAAGGACTGGAAAGAGTTTAGATAAAGATCTGTATATAAATTAATCGAGTTTCTGTACACCTGAAACAAACACCAGAGATTCACTACATCCAATAGGAAATAACAAGGAAATTACGGATTCTTTACTCTTGGAGCCACCAGGGAAGCCCATGGAAATTACAGAGGAGGGAAAAAAAAAAAAAAGATTGTGGCATGAAGAAGTGCTGCCACCTTGTGGCCATTTCCTGTAACAACACCAAGAAAAGCTGTGCTGCTGAGCATTTTAATATTCACAAAGGATCCAGGGCAGTAAGTAAAAAACTGCACTCCAGAAATATCCTAAGGGTGGACATCGAAAAAGACTTTTAAATGAGGCAGGTGTTTAAAGAAGCCAATTTTAAGAGGTTGCTTTAACTCACACACTTTTAAAACATCACATGGGAGAAGGAAATGGCAACCCACTCCAGTATTATTGCCTGGAGAATCCCATAGACACAGAAGCCTGGCAGGTTACAGTCTATGGGGTCGCAAGGGTCAGACATGACTGAGTGACTAGACACATGTATGTATGGTTGAGTCCTTCACTGTTCACCTGAAACTATCACGTCATTAGTAGGCTATACTGCAATACACAATAAAGAGTTTAAAAAAAATTTTTAAATCATGTGAAAGATGTCAACATCACTAAATATTAGAGAACTGCAAATCCAAACTACAGTGAGGTATCACATCAGTCAGAATGGCCATTGTCAGACACTCTACAAACAGTCAGTACTGGAGAGAGGTTGGAGACAGAGAACCCTCCTCCACCAATACCTGGGATGTAAATTGGTAACAGCCCCTATGGAGGACATTGTGGAGATTATTTCAACCATGAAAACAACAATGATGTTAGAATACTCCCTAACCTCACATAGAAATAGATTCCAAATAGTATAAATAAAGGAATGTAAGGATGGGTACAATGAAATTCTTGAGAAAATATGAAGACGACACAATTTGAAAAAATACGCAGCGTGTTCTTTGTGGATCCACAGTTTAGAATGAAGTGTGTGCTTAGACGCTCAGCTGTGTCCAACACTTTGCAGCCCCGTGGACTGTAGCCAGCCAGGCTCTTCTGTCCATAGAATTTTCCAGGCAAGAATACTGGAGTGGGTATACATGCCCTTCTCAAAGGATCTTCCTGACCCTGGGATTGAACCACATGTCTTGAGTCTCCTGCAAAGGCAGGTGGATTCTTTACCACTAGTAACACCTGCAAAGCTCTTTTAGAATAGTGAATAATTAACCACTAATCAGAAACCTGACCAAATTAACCTTCAAAGTATTTGCATACCAAAGGAAATCCTAAATGAAAGATAAGGACAACCCTCAGAATCCAAAACAAAGCCTCAAAAATTCCAACTGGACATACCCACAAGGAATATATCTTCAAAACATATAAGCAGCCCTTGCAATTCAATATCAAAAGTACATACAACTCACGGAAAAAAATGGACCAAAATCAAAATGGATATTTCTCCAAGGATGGCCTATGGATTGCAATCGGCCCGTGAAAAGATGCTCAGAATCATGAATTGCTGTTGTTGGTCAGTTGCTAAGTCACGTTCGACTCTTTGTTACCCTAGGTACTGCAACATGCCAGACCTCTCTTTCCTCCACTGTCTCCCGGAACTTACTCATATTCATGTCCAGGGACAGGGGAGCCCAGTGGGCTGCCGTCTACGGGGTTGCACAGAGTTGGACACGATGGAAGCGACTTAGCAGCAGCAGCAGCATGTCCATCAAGTCACTTATGCTGTATAACCATCTTATCCTCTGCTGCCCACTTTTGCTTTCAATCTTTCCCAACATCAGGATCTTCCCACTGAGTCAGCTCTTTGCATCAGATGGCCAAAGAATTAGAGCTTCAGCATCAGTCCTTCCAATGAATATCCAGGATTGATTTCCTTTAGAATTGACTGATTTGATTTCCTTGCTGTCCAAGGGACTCTCTAGAATCTTCTCCAACACCGAAATTGGAAAGCATCAATTCTTTGGTACTCAGACTTCTTTATGATTTACTCTCACATCCATTCATAACAGCTGAGTGGATTGGTCCAAATCATAGCTTGGAGTACAGACCTTTATCAGCAAAAATGATGTCTCTGCTTTTTAATATGCTGTCTAGGTTTGTCATAGCTTTCCTTCCAAGGAGCAAATGACTTTGAATTTCACGGCTATACTCACTATGCAGTGATTTTTGAACCACCCCCCAAAATCATGAATTATCAGAGAAAGGCAAATCAAAAGTCCAATGAGGTAAGCCCTCACATTTTTCAGAATGGCCATCTCAAAACATCTTAAAGAATAAATCCTAGAGAGGGCGTGGAGAGAAGGGAAATCTCCTGCACTGCTGTTTGCAATGTACATAGGTACATCCACAGGGAGAAGAGCATGGAAGTTCATTAAAAAAGAACATAGAAGTTATTTATGTTATTTACTTTAGGACTCAGCAATCCCAAGGCTGGGGATAAATCCAGAGAAAATAAAAAATTGAAAAGACAAGCACAGCCTTGCAATCTTGACTCCACTAGGTTCAAAAGCCAAAAGAAGGAAGCAAGCTAAATGGACCAGGACCTATGAATGGATTCAGAAGGTGGGATATGTATACACAATGAAATAGTTCTCAGTCATGAAGAAGTAGGCTATAACGCCAAATCCATCCACAGAAGTAAACATGATCATTTCAAGTGAAGTAAGGGACACAGAGAGACATGTATCATAATATCACATCAGGGTGTCATCTAAAAATGGATACAAATGAGCTTCTTTCAAAAAGAGACACAGCCTCACAGACTCAGAAAAGGGACTTTCGGTTGCCAAGAAAGTAAAATGTGGGGCAGGGAGAAATGAGCTTCTTCAGCTCATATGCACACTATTGTTTATAAAATAACTGTGTAGCGCAAGGAAACATACCAAACACTCTGTCATCACCTATATGGAAAAGAGCCCCCTCTAAAATATGTATACATATACATGGAAATGAACCAGTTACAGTATTTGAAATGGTTGGGGGTAGGTGGGGACCAAGACTGGAATTCACCTATATACTCCAGCTCAAATGGAAGGATAAAAACAGAAAAAATGAAAAAAAAAAAAATGCTGACTCTATTGCTCTCAGGCCATAGTGACCTGAGCTGGTGTCACATACCTGGAGCCAGACTGGCTTCATCTTAAGGCTGGGGTGTCCTGGGGCTGAGGGAGCTGGGAGCGTGGGGAGGGTAGTGTTTCTCCACAAAGAACATGGAGTGCCTCTTGCAAAGTGCAGAGCCCCCAACCTAGAGCTACAGGAGGGAGAAATTAAGAGCTTTGAATTAACATATACCATTTATATATATATAAATTGATAATCAAAGTACATAACTTAATAGCACAGGGATGTCTATGAACATACTGTAATTATCTATATGTGAAAAAGGAACCAAAAGGGAATAAACACCTATGGGGGTAGAGATTGTGCTGAGGAGATGTGCTGCCCTCTTGTGGTCATTTTCTGTACTAACACCAAGAAGAGCTGTGCTGCTGAGCTTGTAATATTCACAAGAATCCAGGGGTTGAAAGAGAAAAACACTTGCCCTGGAGAAATGTCCTAAAGGTAGTAATTGAAAAGGAATTCAGAACAAGACATTAGTTCAAGAAGCCAATTTCTAGTGGTAAGTTTAACTCAGTTCAGTTCAGTCGCTCAGTCGTGTCCAACTCTTTGTGACCCCATGAATAGCAGCATGCCAGGCCTCCCTGTCCATCACCATCTCCTGGAGTTCTCTCAAACTCAAGTCCATAGAGTCAGTGATGCCATCCAGCCATCTCATTCTCTGTCGTCCCCTTCTCCTCCTGCCCCCAATCCCTCCCAGCATCAGAGTCTTTTCCAATGAGTCAACTCTTCGCATGAGGTGGCCAAAGTACTGGAATTTCAGCTTCAGCATCATTCCCTCCAAAGAACACCCAGGGCTGATCTCCTTTAGGATGTACTGGTTGGATCTCCTTGCAAAAGCTGAGCACCGAAGAACTGATGCTTTTGAACTGTGGTGTTGGAGAAGACTCTTGAGAGTCACTTAGACTGCAAGGAGATCCAACCAGTCCATTCTAAAGTTTAACTCACACCCTTAAAAAAAAAATCACATGAAAGATGTCAATGTTACTAAATGCTGCTGCTGCTGCTGCTAAGTCACTTCAGTCGTGTCCAACTCTGCGCGACCCCATAGACGGCAGCCCACCAGGCTCCCTCGTCCCTGGGATTCTCCAGGCAAGAACACTGGAGTGGGTTGCCATTTCGTTCTCCAATGCATCCATGTATGCTAAGTCACTTCAGTCGTGTCCAACTCTGTGCAACCCCATGGACAGCAGCCCACCAGGCTCCCCTGTCCATGAGATTTCCCAGGCAAGAATACTGGAGTGGGTTGTCATTTCCTTCTCCTCCCTAATACTATACACAAAAATAAACTCCAGATTGTAAGTAAGTAAGTGAAGTCACTCAGTCACGTCCGACTCTTTGTGACCCCCATGGACTGTAGCCCCCCAGGCTTCTCTGTCCATGGGATTCTCCAGGCAAGAATACTAGAGTGGGTTGCCATTTCCTTCTCCAGAGGATCTTCCCAATCCAGGGGTCGAACCTGGGTCTCCTGCATTGCAGGCAGATGCTTTAACCTCTGAGCCACCAAGGAAGCCCCAATTGTATAAATATCTAAATATAGGTACTATGAAATTCTTGAGAAAAATATAACCAGGGCATGATTTTACATAAACTGCAGGAATTTTTTGTGGGTCCACATTTTAAAATAATGAAAAATAAACCACAAATCAGAAACTGGAATGAATTAACCTTCAAAGCATTTGCATAGCAATGAAATCCATAAACAAAAGACAAGGAAAAGGATCGGGATAGGAAAAATATAACCCATTACACATACCCACAAGGAATACAGCTCCAAGACACACAAACAGCTCTTGCCACTCAGTATCAAAAATAATACAAAATTAACCAGGGCATGATTTTACATAAACTGCAGGAATTTTTTGTGGGTCCACATTTTAAAATAATGAAAAATAAACCACAAATCAGAAACTGGAATGAATTAACCTTCAAAGCATTTGCATAGCAATGAAATCCATAAACAAAAGACAAGGAAAAGGATCGGGATAGGAAAAATATAACCCATTACACATACCCACAAGGAATACAGCTCCAAGACATACAAACAGCTCTTGCCACTCAGTATCAAAAATAATACAATCCAAGAAATAATAGGCCAAAGATTGAAATGGATATTTCTCTGAGGAAGGCCTACAGATTACAACTGGCATGTGAAAAGATGCTCAGCATCACAAATTATTAGAAAAAGGCAAATCAGAAGTCCAGTGAGGTGAATACTCATACAGATCAGATCAGAATGGCCTCTCAAAACATCTTAATGCATCCTAGAGAGGGTGTGGAGACAAGGGAACCCTCCTTGCCCTGCTGTTTGCAATGTACATAGGTACATCCAGTAGGGAGAATAGTATGTGGGTTCATTAAAAAATAAAATAGAGGTACCTCAGGAACCAGCAATCCCACGCCAGGCCATAAATTCAGACAGAATAAAAAATTGAAAAGACATGGGTATCCCTGTTATCTTGGGCTCACTAGGTACACCAGCCAGTACAAGGAGGCAAGTGGATTGTAGCATGACAGATGATGGATGCGGATGGTGCCATACACAATGCAATAACTCTCAACCACAAAGAAGTAGGAAGCAATGCCAAGTCCAGCCACAGAAATCAAAGCAGACATGATCTTTCCACATGAAGTCAGGGAGACGGGGAGACACAAGTATCCTATGATGGCACTTCTAGGTAAAAACGGATGCAAGTGAACTTCTTTTCCAAAGAGACACAGCCTCGGAGACTAATAATAGAAAAGGAACTTCCCGTCACCCAAAAAGTCAAGTGTGGGGCAGAGAGAAGTGAGCTGCTTCAGACTAACATACGCACGTTACTATTAAAAACGCCACCAGACCCAGTCTGTAGCACAAGGAAACATACACAACACTCTGTAATAATCCATAGGAAAAAGAATCCCTCCAAAAAACATGGGCTTTAATGTCCATCGCTCCAAATCTTTGGTGTGATGAGACAAAGAACCGAGGAGCACACACTTGCATGATGTAGGGGAGACAGAGAGAGACAAGCATCATATGATATCACTTCTAGGTGGAGTCTAAAGATGGATAGAAGTGAACTTCTCTCCCAGGGAGACACAGTCTTGCAGACTTAGAAAAGAACTTTCAGTCACCAAGAAACTAAGATGTGGGCAGGGAGAAATGAGGTGTTTCAGACTAACATATGCATGCTATAATTTATGAAATAAGTCACCAGGACCCACTGTGTAACACAAGAAACTTACACAACACAGGCTAATAACCTATAAAGTATAAGACCCTCTCCCGCCAAAAAAAAAAAAAAAGTATGCATCTATGTGGAAATGAACCAGCTGCAGTAGATTGAAAAGGAAAACAAAAGATGCCAACAAGATAGTAATTCACCTATATACTCCAGTTCTATGATAGGATTAAAAAAAAAAAAAGAAAAAAAAAAATCAGGCTGACTCTCTTCCCCTCAGGCCACAGTGACCAGGGCTGGCGCCACGTCCCTGAAGCCAGATTGGCTTGGGCCCCAAGGCTGGAGTGTCCCGGGGCTGAGGGAGCTGGGAGCATGAGGCGGGTGTTATGCCCAAGTTGCGAAATCTCCCAGTGAGCACCAGGGAGCCGATATCCGATGCAAAAGCAAGAGAGTTTTTATTACCAAGCTTGAACTGGGGCTCCCACTGATACCGATGCAGCGGCTATAGGAAGGAGCCCTGAGCTCTGGGTTGCATTGCTTATATAGGGTATTCTCGCGCCAGAAATTTGAAAAACGGGAGTTTACGGGTTGGGAGATGTCTAATTGGTTACCATCTGTGGAAGGGTTAGGTGTTGGGTTTTGATTGGTTCCCATTTCCCGGCTGGCCATGGGTTCTGATTGGTCCGTGGGTAGTGGGGGTGGGGGGTTAAGGGATTTCTAAGGCTTCTTTTCCTGGAACCTTACAAAATGGAGTAGTTTAGATTCTTCAGCGGGTAGTGTAAAGAACCTGAAGTGCCTGTTGCTGCCTGCAGAGCCCCCAACCTAGAGATAGAGGTGGGAGAAATTAAGAACTTGGAATTAACGTATACACATGATTCCTGGGTGGGGAAGATCTGCTGGAGAAGGGATAGGCTGCCCACTCCAGTATTCTTGGGCTTCCCTTGTGGCTCACTGGTAAAGAATCTGCCTGCAATGTGGGAGACCTGGGTTCTTATCCCTGGGTTGGAAAGATCCCCTGGAGAAGGGAAAGGTACCCACTCCAGTATCCTGGCCTGGAGAATTCCATGGACTAGTATAGTCCATGACGTCACAAAGAGTCGGACACGGCTGAGCGACTTTCACTTTCACATTAATATATATAAAAAAGATAATCCAAAACTAACTACTGAAAAGCAGAGGGAAGTTTATCAAATACACTGTAATCTCCTATATATGAAAAACAACCAGAAAGAGGATAGATTAATGCCCATGGACAGCGGACTCAGGTTTCTGTACACTGAAACAAACATCAGAAACTGACTCTATTCCAACGCAAAATAACGAGGAATTCACAGAAAAACAAATAAAAAAGTTTGGCATGAAGAAGTGCTGCCACCATGTGGCCATTTTCTGTAATAACAACATTTAGCTCTGTGTTGCAGGGCATTTAATATTCACACGGATTCAAAATCTGTAAGAAAAAACAAATACCCTCAAGGAATGTCTCAGGGGTTGTCCTCGAAAAAGAACTCAGAATGAGGCAGGTGTTAATGAAACCAATTTCAAGACATAAGTTTAAAAAAAAAATCACAAGAAAAGATGTCAACATTGCTAAATATTAGAGAAACGCAAAGCTAAACTACAGTGAAATATCACTTCACACCGATCAGAATGGCCATTGTCAAACACTCAAACAATAAGTGCTGGAGGCAAGGGGAACCCCCTACTGCTGCTTGAGTTGTAAATTGGTAGCATTCACTGTGGAGGACATTGTGAAGATTCCTTTGACCATGAGAATGAAATTAGAAAATGCCTTAACACCATACACAAAAACAAAGTCAAAATTAATCAAATATCTAGTTGTAAGGATGGTTATGGCGAATTTCTTGAGAAAAATATAAACAGGACCCAATTTAACATAAATGCAGCAAGTTCTTTGTGGATTCTCCTTGATGGATGAACGCTTACAGTGTTCCACCAGATTTGTGGTCTCCGAAGGATAAGGTTTAACTCAAGGACCAAAGACAGTCTCAGTCACTCAGAGCTTTGTGTAGTAGACTTTTTATTAAAGTGATAATGACAGAAAAAATCTTCTGACATAGACATCAGAAGGGGGTAGATTTCCACCTTGTTAGTTTTAAGCAGGGCATTACATACTTTTCCGTTAGCTGTTGAGAATAGGGGAAAAAAAACAAACCACAACGTCATGGCTGTGAAAATTTTTCCCACACCCTTTCCCATAACATACATCCTGGGATGACATCAGCACTAGATTAGCCAGAAGGAATGGGTTAACCCAGAGCTCAAGGCTGTGGAAGTTTTACCTGGACCTTCTCCCATAACATACATTCTGAGCTCAAAAAAAAGCATGTCTTTGAACAAGAGATACCACAAGGCCTACAAGTCTAAGTCAAAAGAATGTGAAAAAGAATGTTCACCTCCTTCTTAAAAGGGCCTTAGGCTTGGATCCTTATCAACCTGCCTAAGTTAACTCTCTCAATCTCCTAGAATAATGAAAAATAAACCACAAACCAGAAAATGGGACAGAATTGACCTTAAAATCATTTCCATACCAAAAGAAAACCCTTAAGGAAAGACAAGGACAATCCTCAGAACAGGAAGAAATATTTACAAAGGAAGATACCCACAAGGGTTTCATTTCCAAAACGTACAAACAGCTCATGCAACGTAATATCAAAAATACATACAACCAAGGACAAAATGGGTCAAAGATCAAAATGGGTATTTCTCCAGCAAAGGCCTACAGATTGCATTTAGGCACATGAAAATGTGCTCGGCGTCACTAACAGAGAAACGCAGATCGAAACTCCAATGAGGTAAGCACTCACATAGTTCAGATGGGTCACCTCAAAAAGTCTTAGAGAAAAAATGCTTGGAAAGGTGTGGAGAAAAGGGACCCTTCCTGCACTGTGTTCACAATGCACATTGGTACATCCATTAGGAAAAACAGTACAGAGGTTCATTTACAAAATAACAGAGAAGTACGTGAGGACCCAGCAATCTCACTGCTGCTGCTGCTAAGTCACTTCAGTCGTGTCCAACTCTGTGCGACCCCATAGATGGCAGCCCACCAGGCTCCCCCTTCCCTGGGATTCTCCAGGCAAGAACACTGGAGTGGGTTGCCATTTCCTTCTCCAGCGCATGAAAGTGAAAAGTGAGAGTAAAGTCGCTCAGTCGTGTCCGACTCCCAGCAACCCCGTGGACTGTAGCCTACCAGGCTCCTCCATCCATGGGATTTTCCAGGCAAGAGTATTGGAGTGGGGTACCATTGCCTTCTCCTAGGCACACCTTGGCATAAATCCCACACCTGGGCATAAATCCATAGAAAACCTAAAATTTAAAAGACATGGGTAACCCTTGATTTTGGCCCCACTAGGTACACCAGCCAGGCCTGGGAAGCAAGCTAATTGTAGAAATCACAGATGAATGAATACAGATGATGGGTACATACACACAGTGCGAAATTTCTCCATCATAAAGAAAGTGAAGTGGCTCAGTCATGCATGGACTGTAGCCTATCAGACTCCTCCGTCCATGGGATTTTTCCAGGCAAGAGTGCTGGAATGGATTACCATTTCCTTCTCCAGGGGATCTTCCCGACCCAGGAATTGAACCCTGGTCTCCCCCATTGCGGGCAGACGCTTTACCGTCTGAGCCACCAGGCATAAAGAGGTAGGAAGTCCAAATCTAGCCAGAGGAAAGAAAGTAGAGATCATCATTCCAAGGTAAGTAAGGGAGACAGGGACAGACAAGTATCCCTTGACGTCACTTCTAGGTGTAATCTGAAAGTGGATACAAATGAAGTTCTTTATCAAAAGAGACATAGTGTCAGACTTAGAAAAGAAACTCCAACCACCAAGAATATAAGATGTTGACAGGGAGAAATGAACTGCTTCAAACTAACGTATGTGTATTACTATTTATAAAGATGTCACCAGGACCCTGTGTGACAGGGAACTTACTCAATACAGTGTAATAATCTACATAGAAAAAGAAACCAAATATATATATATATATATTCGCTCCTATGAGGAAGTGAAGCAAGTTGCTGTAGGTTGAAAAGGAAAAAAAAAAACCCACAAGATTATAATTCACCTATATTATTTGATAAAAACAGAAAAAAAAATCTGACTTTATCCCCCTCAGACCATAGTGATGTAGGCTGGTATCACATACCTGGAGCCTGAGTGGCTTGGGTATGAAGGCTTGAGTGTCCTGGAGCTGAGTGACCTAACAGCATGGGGCAGGCAGTGTGTCTCCACAAAAAACCTGGAGTGTCTCTTCCCTTCAGAGTCCCCCCCCAGTGCAGGCGGGAGAAACTAACAGTTTGAAACTCACAGATACACATTAATATATATCAAATAGATGATCAAAAGTAACTACTGAATGGCATCGGGAAGTTTACACACACTGTAATCACCTATATGGGAATAAGAACCCACAAGAGAATAAACAAACATCTATGTATAACTGAATCACATATCTTTACAACTGAAACAAACACCATGTCAGAAACCAACTATATGCCAACATACAACTACAGGAAATTATAGGAAAATAAGACTGAAGCCTGCTCCCTTCTGGCCTTTTTCTGTAACAACACCATGAAAAGCAGTTCAGTTCAGTCTCTCAGTTGTGTCTGGCTCTTTGCGACCCCATGAATTGCAGCCCACCAGGCCTCCCTCTCCATCGCCAACTCCTGGAGTTCACTCAGACTCACGTCCATTGAGTCCATGATGCCATCCAGCCATCTCATCCTCTGTTGTCCCCTTCTCCTCCTGCCCCCAATCCTTCCCAGCATCAGAGTCTTTTCCAATGAGTCAACTCTTCGCATGAGGTGGCCAAAGTACTGGAGTTTCAGCTTTAGCATCATTCCTTCCAAAGAAATCCTAGGGTTGATCTCCTTCAGAACGGACTGGTTGGATCTCCTTGCAGTCCAAGGGACTCGCAAGAGTCTTCTCCAGCACCACAGTTCAAAAGCATCAATTCTTCAGTGCTCAATTTTCTTCACAGCCCAACTCTCACAGCCATACATAACCACTGGAAAAACCATAGCCTTGACTAGACGGATCTTTGATGAAAAGCAGTAGTGCTGGGCATTTACTATTCACAAGAATTGAGTTCAGTTCAGTTGCTCAGTTGGAGAAGGAAGTGACAACCCACTCCAGTGTTCTTGCCTGGAGAATCCCAGGGACAGGGGAGCCTGGTGGGCTGCCACCTATGGGGTTTCACAGAGTTGGACACGACTGAAGTGACTTAGCAGCAGCAGTTGCTCAGTGGTGTTGACTTTTTGTGACTCCATGGACTGCAGCATGTCAGGCTTCCCTTTCCATCACCAACCCCCAGAGCCTATTGAAACCCATGTCCATCGCGTTGGTGATGCCATCTAACCATCTCATCCTCTGTTGTCCCCTTTTCCTCCCACCTTCAATCTTTCCCAGCATCAAGGTCTTTTCCAATGAGTCGGTTCTTCGCTTCAGGTGGCCAAAGTATTGGAGTCAGCTTCATCATCAGTCCTTCCAATGAATATTCAGGGCTGATTTCCTTTAGGATGAACTTGTTGGATCTCCTTGCAGTCCAAGGGACTCTCAAGTGTCTTCTCCAACACCACAGTTCAAAAGCATCAATTCTTCGGTGCTCAGCATTCTTTATGGTCCAACTCCCACATCCATACATGACTATTGGAAAAACCATAGCTGTGACTAGATGGACCTTTGTTGGTAAAGTAATGTCTCTGCTTTTGAATATGCTGGCTAGGTTGGTCATAGCTTTTCTTCCAAGAAGCAAGCATCTTTTAATTTCATGGCTGCAGTCACCATCTGCAGTGATTTTGGAGCCCAAGAAAATAAAGTCTGACACTGTTTCCATTGTTTCCCCATCTATTTGCCGTGAAGTGATGGGACCGGATGCCATGATGTTAGTTTTCTGACTTTTAATCCAACTTTTTCACTCTCCTCTTTCACTGTCATTAGGAGGTCTTTAGTTCTCCTTCACTTTCTGCCATAAGGGTGGTGTCATCTGTGTATCTAAGGTTATTGATGTTTCTTCCAACAATCTTGATTCCAGCTTGTGCTTCATCCAGCCTGGCATTTCGCATGATGTACACTGAATATAAGTTAAATAAGCAGGGTGACAATACACGGCCTTGATGTACTCCTTTCCCGATTTGAACCATGTCCAATTCTAACTGTTGCTTCTTTACCTGCATACAGATTTCTCAGGAAGCAGGTTAAGGTAGTGTTGTAGATAAAAAAA